>PVJH01006078.1:0-105286 GCA_004026705.1 Nesogale talazaci
AGAACAAAGCGCTGCCCCCTCCAGGATGGGAGTGGTCCTATATTATCAACTTGCCACCAAGTTGCTGGTTGATCTCCCTGGGAATGGTTCCATACCTTGGATTTAACGTCAGTTTCTGCTGCTGGCAAATAGGGCACTCAGTAGTGGCTGTGACCAAGTGAGCCTTGGTGAGTGGAAATTCAAGTTGCTGTGCCCATGCATAACCTCCATCCCTGCCACCATGTCCACTTTGTTCATGTGCCCATTGGGCAATAACAGGAGTGGCAGAGGAAAGAGGAGGGCCAGTCTCCACAGAGTGTGTCATCTTATCTACGTGATTGTTAAAGCCCTCCTCTTCAGAGGTAATCCTTTTATGAGCATTCACATGAGACACAATTACATTTACTTTTTTGGCCTATTCAGAGCGATCCATCCACTTATCTCTTCCCCACACCTCCTTGTCACCAATCCTCCAATCATGTTCCTTCCAAGTCCCTGACCATCCAGCCAAGCCATTAGCCACAGCCCAAGAATCAGTGTACAGTCTCACATCTGGCCATTTTTCCTTGTAGGTGAACTGAACAGCCAGGTGCACTGCTCGGAGTTCTTCCCACTGGGAGGATTTTCCTTCACCGCTATCTTTCAGGGAGATCCCAGAAAGGGGCTGTAGCACTGCTGCTGTCCACTTACAAGTGGCACCTGCATATCGTGCAGAGCCATCCGTGAACCAAGCATGAGTTTTCTGTTCTTTAGTCAAATTATTATAAGGAACTCCCCAGGAGGCCGTAGGTGCAGATTTGTAAAGAGCAGGTAATGTGACTGGAGTGGGGGCTGTGGGCAATTGGGCCACTTCTTCACGCAGTTTACTTGTACCTTCAGGTCTTGCTCTGGCCTGATCTCGTATGTACCATTTCCATTTAACAATGGAGTGTTGCTGCGCATGTCCAACTTTATGACTCTGTGGGTCAGACAATACCCAGTTCTTGATGGGTAGTTCAGGCCTCATGGTGACTTGGTGGCCCAAGGTGAGGCATTCAGTCTCCACCAAAGCCCAATAACAGGCCAACAGATGTTTTTCAAAGGGGGAGTAGTTGTCTGCAGAAGATGGCAGGACTTTACTCCAAAATCCCAATGGTCTATGCTGTGATTCACCAATAGGGGTCTGCCAAAGACTCCACACTGCATCTTTATCAACAAATGACATTTCTAGCACCATTGGATTTCTAGCACCATTCAGCTGGATCATATGGTCCCAGTGGCAAAGCAGCTTGCACGGCAGCCTGAACCTGTTGCAGAGCTTTTTCTTGTTCCAGGCCCCACTCAAAGTTGGAGGCCTTTCGTGTCACCTGATAAATAGGTTGAACTAGAACACCCAAGTGAGGGATATGTTGCCTCCAAAATCCGAAAAGGCCCACTAGACGTTGTGCCTCCTGTTTTGTTGTTGGGGGAGCCAGATGCAATAGCTTGTTCTTCACTTTAGTGGGAATATCTCGACATACTCCACACCATTGGACCCTTAGAAATTTTACTGAGGTGGAAGGTGCTTGAATCTTTGTTGGATTAATTTCCCAACCTCTTGTACGCAGATGCTGTACTAATGAATCTAAAGTCTTTGATACATCCTCCTTAGTGGATCCAATCAGCAGAATGTCATCAATATAATGGACTAGAGTGACATTTTGTAGAATAGACAGGCGATCGAGGTTCCTTCGGACTAAATTATGGCACAGGGCAGAAGAGTTGATGTACCTTGGGGGAGAGTTGTTAACGTGTACTGTTGCCCCTGCCAGCTGAAGGCAAACTGCTTTTGGTGATCCTTTGAAATCAGTATTGAGAAGAAGGCGTTGGCCAGATCAATAGCTGCATACCAAGTACCAGGAGAAGTATTAATTTGCTCAAGTATGAGACCACATCTGGAACTGTAGCTGCAATTGGAGTCACCACCTGGTTAAGCTTATGATAATCCACTGTCATTCTCCAGGATCAATCTGTCTTCTTTACAGGCCAAATAGGAGAGTTAAATGGAGATGTGGTAGGAATCACCACCCCTGCATCATTCAAGTCTTTGATGATTGCACTGATCTCTGCAATCCCTCCAGGAATGCAGTATTGCTTTTGGTTTACTATTTTCCTAGGCAATGACAATTCTAAGGGTTTCCATTTGGCCTTTCCCACTATGATAGCCCTTATTCCACATTCCAGGGATCCAATGTGGGGGTTTTGCCAGTTACTAAGTATGTCTATTCCAATGATGCATTCTGGAACTGGGGAAATATCCACAGGATGGGATTGGGTCCTACCGGACCCACAGTGAGGCGTAACTGAGCTAAAACTCTATTAATAACTTGGCCTCCATAAGCCCCCACTCTGACTGGCGGGCCTTCGAAACACTTTGGGTCCCCTGAAATTAGTGTCAGTTCAGAGCCAGTGTCCAGGAGTCCCTTAAAAGTTTGATCATTTCCTTTTTCCCAATGAACAGTCACTCTTGTGAAAGGTCTGAGGTCCCTTTAGGGAAGGATAGAAGAAAGACTAACAGCATAAACCTTCGGTGATGTGGCAGGGTCCTTCTTCCAAGGGACCCGGCCTTCCCCTCATTCAAGAGGTTGTGGATCTGTAAACTGGCTCAGGTCTGAGAATTGGTTGAGTGATCATGACTGCCTATCCCTCTGTTCACCTGATCCAGCATTCTTCAGCCTGTATAAGTCACGTAAATATTTAGTAGGTTTTCCATCTATTTCACTCCTAGGGACACCAGGGACTAAGTAGCCAATGCCATAATTCCACACGAGACAGCCTGCTTTGATTACCACGAAAGCCTTGTTGTCTATTATAACCATGTCCACCCTGTCTCTGTTGATTCACTGCTGTCACTTGCCCTCTGCTTCCACGGAATCCAATCAGCCCCATTGTGGGCAAATATCGGAGTTCACTTACAGCAGTTCCCACAGTTAATCCTGGTGCACACAACAAAGCAATTGTAGGAGTCTTCAAACATGCTGGGGCCCACCACACAAACTTATTCTTTGTGGTTGTAGTGAAGAATATGTCCTCAGGAAACCCCCTTTTGGGGTCTATGGGAATATCCTGATAGATCCATTCCACCATACCAATTTCCCTCAGTTTTTGGATGCCTTCTTCTACAGTGTACCAAGGTAGGTCAAGCACCTCAAGTTGGTCTAATCTAGGCCATCCGGCAGTCTATGCCTTAGTGAACCAGCCACATAAGGAGTTGGATCCTCTCTTAGCCTCTCTCGCTGAGACATGGAAAGAACAGTCTGTGCTTAGGGGTCCCATATCCAGAAACTCAGACTGATCTAACATTACATTTCTTGCACTAGTATCCCACACCTTAGTAACCATTTCCAGGGATACTCCCCAGGCTTTTGCTTGTACGTATTTGAAAGCTCGAGCTGTTCTTGGTGAGTATAGCGTACTTCTTCTTGAATAATCACCTCGGCCTCACCCTTAGGAGCTTTCCTTGCCTTAATTTTAGTTATAGGTCTAGCAGAAACTATCAATGGTCAGGATGTTTCCTGGGAGTTCTCAGCACTATCTTGTAGTTCATTTCCCTTGGGCAATGGTAGAGATGCAGCCCCACCTGGCGTTTCACCTTGAGTAGGTTGGTTGATCTGCTCAGGTGTAGGTTGTTTGGTTGATAATAGACTACTATCTTCAGCTGAGAGGGGCAGCTCTATTGACCGGGCTGGTTCACTTGTTTCTAATGGTGGCATAATATCCTCCTCTTCTGGATCATCAGCCCATATATTCCCATCCCATGTTTCAGAGTCCCAATTTTTTTCTATCTATGCCCTCACTTTGGCTTCTGACACTGCTCTATATCTGTCATTAAGCTGACGTTGTAATTCAGCCACTCACATAATGAGACTTTGGACCTGCTTCTCAGGAATATCGGCTCTTTAACTACAGGCAAGAAGGCTCTCCTATGTGGTACAGACTGATGCCTTCAAGTCCGTGAGTAGGCACTTAAGGCATGCTTCTGATGCTCTGAAGCAATCCCTTTCCTTAATCACATAGTCCATTGTAAGGAGGACCAGCCAACCAGCTTCCTTATACTTGGCATCTTGACAAAACTGCTGGAATATATCAGACATATGTTCTCCCAGAGTCTCTCCTGTAACCAGCACCCCATCCATAGGTGCTCCTACTTTAGTTATTAGCTTTGTTATTTCACACCATGGACTAGTAGGATTGGCAAAATTATCCATGGCTTTAGGTGTAGAATTATCATCACCAGTGCTCTTAAGACTAATCAGATTAGAGAGCCAATCAAAGAGACCCATGTTTAGGATTTTATTTCTCTAGAAGCACTGCTGGTACCACTTGTGTCAGGCAGGGTTCTCTTAGAGAAATAAAATTCAGGACACTAGTAATTCTTTTTATATATTTATATATTGAGAAATGTATATAAGATAAGAAAGACACAGTTAGCTATCTATAAAGCAATACAGATTGCTCAGTGCAACTCACTTGGGTGAGGCAACTAGAAGACTGGCAGTCCTTCAAATCGTGAGGGCCGCTGAATAGTCCTCTGTAGAGCAATCCAGGCTATCTGGTTACAGGCAGCAAACAGCAGAGCAGGTTGCCAACAGTCAGCCAGATGACAAAGTCCAACAGTCTCCAGCTCAAGAGATATATATCCCAGGAACGTGGCGAAGTAGGGCTTGAAGGACCCTCAACTCACAGCAACACAGTCCATAATTAGGTGTCCCACAGGTAGTGTTGCTTGGAGATCGAGGAACAGGACGAACAAGGCAGCTCTCTGGTCCGAAGATCCAGAAGCAAGAGGGAGGGCGGGACTTGCTGAGCCCTTCCTATCTCTGCCCTTCAATTCATCCTGCATGTTCATTGGCCGTGCCGTCACAAGAGACCCACCAATCTTCTGTGGCCATGTTGGCATAACAAACATACCCATCACAAGATGAAAACATGTGATGTGAGAGACCTTTTGAGAGTAGTGAAAAGTGAAGACGTTACTCTGAGAACTAAGGAGTTCCTAGCTCAAGCCATGATGTTATCCATTGCCTCATGTGTATGTGAAAGTTGGACATTCAATAAAGAACACCAAAGAGTATTTGATCATTTAAATTTTGGCTCTGGAGAAGAATATTGAAAGTACCATGTACTGCTCAAAAGACAAACTGATCTGTCTTGGAAGGAATATTGTCAGAGTGCTTGTCAGAGACAAGAATGGCAAGACCTTAGTCTTATTTAAATGTTTTGGATTTATTATCAGGGGAGATAAGCTTCCAGAGAAATATTAAATGCTTAGAAAAGAGGAAGTACCTGGAAAAGATGAATTGAGATAATGACCCCAACAAGGGGCTCAGACATAAGAATATTTGAGAAGACGGTGCCTAATAGAAAGTGTTTCTGTTGTACATAGTGTCACTAAGGATTAGAATCAGCATGATAGCAAATACAATGACCAACAAAACAAAGCAAACAAACAAAAAACAACCCCAAATAATCCCAGGAACCCTGGGGACATTATGTTGGGATTGTAACTCAAAAACTCACAGTTCAAAACCACAAGCAAGTTTGAAGGAGAAAGATACGGCTTCTTATAGCCTTGTATAGTCTCAAAAAAATCTCAGAGTCAGTTCTAATCTGTTCTACAGGCTTACCATGAGTCAAAATGAACTTGGTATCCATGAAATTTTTTGGAATCTCATGAACAAAAATCAAAGGGGATCCACCTAAGCATGGCAGAGTAGAAATACAGGAGCCTACCTCATGAATAATATGGATTGCATTTCCTTTTGTTAACTATGGCCTGACGATCTCTAATAGTTGTTATATTGTATTGTTATATCATATTAATGTTGCTATATATATATTTTTTTGTTTTTGGGGGGCATCACTGCCCTCTGCTGGTGGGAGTAGGAGGTCCAGCCTTTGCTCCTGTGGAGCTGGAATTGAACCTCCATCCCAGTGGCCCACAGTCCCGCACACAACCACTACGCCACCGGGGCTTAGCCTATGTTTTTATATTAATAATCAAACACTCTTTTTAAGTCATAGAGTTTATTTGCCTGCTTTTTTCTACAAAGTATAGGCATCATCATGCAAAAAATCTTTGATAGTTAGTTTAGGGGGTTGGATTATAATAACTCAAGATTATGCAAGTACAAACCTAGTTTCATTAATGAAGATGATAAGAAGCAGATCACTCATTGGTATTGTAAATCTCACATTTCCACAACTAACACTTTGAATATGTTTTGTTTGATTAGTTGGAAAAACACATTCAAATATGAAAGTTAATTGGACAAAAAGACTGTGTTAGTCCGGGTTCACTAGAGGAACAATTTGAATAAACATGCATATGGATACAAGGAAAGGGTTTATATACAAAAGGAATGGGACACAGAAAAACCATCCCAGCCCAGTCCAGCTCAAAGTCATAAATCTGATATTAACCCATATGCCCGAAATCAGTCTATAAAACCTCCTTCCAACTCACGAAGTCACAGGTTAGTGGGTGCAGAATCCTGGCACTGGCAGGGGTCTCCCCATGGCTCCTCACTTCCTGGGCTCAAGGCTCATCAATAGCATGCTGATCCAGCTTCAGAAGTCTGGTGACCTCTCCTCCGCCTCCTTCAGCTTCTCAAATGCTGCCATCTTGTCTTGTTCGTGATTCATCGTCTCTGAGACTAACTCACAACAACTGGGGAAGATAGCTTCTCATCTTCATGAGGGAAATATCGTGAGATTTCCCAGAAATCTCAGGAGAAAGCCATGCCCACATATAGCCCTCATTGGCTACTCAATGGCTATTCCCAGATTAACAGATTAGACTCCATCCCTACATTTCAATCATAAAATTAACATAAGCAAATGACTGCCACAAAGACTGATTATTATGTTTACCAATTAATATGAAAAGTTAATTAGACTTTTGAAAGTCAATTGGTCATAAAGTCCAATTATTATGTTTACTAACTGGACATAGTTATTAGAATTTTAAAATAATTTTAAAATTTAGGTATTAAATTATATTGATACTTATTATATCAAGTAATATTTATGAAACAAAAATAGTATTTATATTTATGAGTCCATGCATGAAAAATTGTTGTGTCTATTGTGAGTAAGCACTTGGGTAACACCAGAATATAATCTCTTGGTTCTAAACTCTAGCTAATTACATTAATAGTAATTTGTAATTCAGAGGAAAACAATGTTTTTTATTCAGTTTAACACCCTGGGGCAGTAATTTAACTTTGGACTTTTCAGACAAAATAGCAAAAATTAACAAGACATAAAACATATTGTTCAAATAGAAATTGATACTTGTAGCTATCTTATTCTATTCCCCACACCTAGTCCTATACTTAGCATTCATTAGGTTTATGCTAAATATTTAATTGGTTGAAAATGAAGAGACTAATTGTAAATACTGGAAGTTATCATATAACAATTGTCACTACTCCTAACATAATTACTAAGTGTAAGGTATTGTGTAAAGACATGATGCAAAAGCATCTTGCATATACAACAATATATTATTAAAATGTCAATAGAGTAGGCAGTATAGACACCTTAATATCCAATTTTACTGCAGTTCTTATTTTCTATTATAAACTTCTATTATAAACTTTCTATTATAAAGAATTCAAAACTCTTATTTTACAGACCCTCTTCAAATATCACATTCTAAGCTCACTATTGTGGGTCTTTGTTGGGTGCCTTTGGGTGGGCTCCACAACAGGAAGACAGAGCCATTTTCACAATTGTTCCTGTGCTTGAACCCATTGATAACTCATCTCCTTGAGAACCTTCCCTGCCTTCACTGTCCCTCCACTTTACCAACTATGATGTGTTCTCTAGAACTAGTCTGGTAAGACAACATGTAAAAACTATGTAAGACTAGGTCTTGCCATCCTTGATGCTAATGAACACTCAATTCTTCCAATAGTGTTCAGTGTGTTCTGTTAGTGGCCCAGGGTACATTGAAAACTCTCCAGCACCACAATTCAAAAACATTGATTCTTCTTTGCTCTTTGTTAATCAATGTCCAACTTTCACAAACATTTGAGGCAATGGAGAAAATCAGGACTTGGGTCAGGCACATCTTAGTCCTTAAAGTAAGATTCTTGCTCATCAACATTGTAAGGAGGTGTTCTCATTTGCCAAGAAGTATTGTGAGCTCTTCGTTATTGCTTCCATGAGCAATGGTTTTGGATCCAATGGCAAAAATCCTTTACAACTTCAATCTTTTCTCCATTCATCATGATGTTATTTATTGGTCCTTTTTTGAGGATTTCGGTCTTCCTTACTTTGACTGGAAATCCATAATAAAGGATAAAATCCCTGGTTTTCCTAATCAAGTTTCTCTGATGACATGATCAGCATACAAGTTGAAAAACTATGGAACAGGGTACAACATTGACCCGCACCTTTCCTGAACTTAAAAGGTACAATATCCTTTTATACTGTTTGTAAAACTTCCTTTTGATACTTATACATGTTTCTCAGGAATGCCTGAAGTCTGTTACATTCTAATGTTTCTCAATGTTATCCACAGTTCATTAGGGCCAACACAGTCAAATGCCTTTACATTGTCATGAGAAGCCCAGTAGCATTCTCTGATTTGAAGAAAGGTCCCTGTGATAGCGCAATGTTATCTTATGTTCCACATCCTCTCCTGAATATGCTCTGAACCTCTAGCAGCTTCCTGTCAGTGTTCTGCTGCAACCATTGTTTACTTTCATGTGATACATTGCTATTGTCTTATAATTTGAGCATTCTGTTGGGTCAGTTTTATTTGGCTTGGGCACAAATATGAATCTTTCTCAGTCAGTTGGCCAAATAGCTGCCTTCCACCTTCCCTGCCATAGATGAGTACATCATTCCTGTGCTTTCAGATGCCTGAAACATTTCAATTAGTAGCTCCTCAATTTCTGGAGCCTTGTTTTTGACTAATGCATTCAGCATGATTTGAACTTCTTCCTTTGGCACCTCTTGCTCTTGCTTATATCCTACCTCCTGAATTGGTATAATGTCAACGAGTTCATTTTGCTATGGTGACTGCATTTTCTTTCCTTCTTCTCTTGATGCTTCCTATATCATTCAATATTTTGTCTGGAAAATATTTCAAGCTAGCTACTCCAGGCTTGAATTTTTTAACAGAGTCCTTTTTGTTTCAAATATGTTGAGCATGTTCTTCTTTTTCAGTTTTCTAATTCTAGGTTTTTGCATATTTCATTATAATATTTGGCATTGTATTCTGACTCTACCCTTTGAAATTTTCAAAGTTCTTTGGCTCCACCCCTTCTTCCATTTGCTTTACGAGTAAGTGTGAAAGTGTCAGCCTTTTATGATCTTCTTTGAACTTTTCTTTCTTTCATTAAAAACCTTAAATACCCTTTTTTCCCCTGAATAGTGGTCTTAAAGTTTTCTCACAGTTCATCAGGTGCTCTGTCATTAATGGTCAATGTTTCAAAGCTGTTCTTGACATTCATTATGGATAGACTCAAGGCTGTATTTGGACTTTCATGAACTTATTTTAATTTTCTTCAACTTTGACTTGAACTTAAATATGAGCAATTAATGGTCCATCCCACAGTTAGCCCTGGTTTGGTTCTAGTTGCTCATATTGAACTTCCCCATTGTGTCTTCTCATAGATATTGTCAATTTATTTACAATAAAATTGTTGCATATTTCAACTGGGGAAATCCACATGTATCTACAGCAACCTTTTGTGTTGTTGAAATAGATATTTACTCTGAGCAGTTCATTAGTTTCAAAAGCTTCTATCATGTGATCTCCAATGTCATTGCTATCACCAAGTCCATATTTTTCAACTCATTTTCTTCCCCTTTGTTTCCAACAGCCAATAACAATCAATGAATCTTGATTGCACTTGTGATAAATTTTCAATTGGTGTTGTTCATAGAATTCTTCAATTTCTTTGTCACTCACTTTTGTGGTTAGGGCATAAATTTGAATAGCAATTGCATTGATTAGATTTCCTTGAAAGTGGAGAGATATATTTCTATCACAGAAGCTATTTTACTTCAGGATGCAAGATCATTTCTGACAATGAAAGTCACTATTTTCTAGACTGTTTATTCCTAGCATAGTTAAACACATAATTATCTTCATTATTCAAAATGAACTCTATCTATCCATTTAAGCTCACTAATGTCTCAAATATAGGTCTTGGGATTTCATTTAATTTGTCCATTTCCAATTTTCTTAAATTCATATTGCTTATGTGCCTATCTCTGATCATGACTTTTTTGCAGCTGTCTCTCTTTAGCTTAACCAGTGCCCCACTAGCAAATGAGGATTCTAAAGACTCCATTCCCAACAGTTTTACCTGACTCAAACCAGTATGGTTATGCACCTTCGAAGAAATCAGATCGCCCTTAGGTATATTTTGAGTGACCTTGGACCTGAGGGAGCCATCCTCCAGTGTATCTCTGAAAAGGTTCTGCTTCCTTTCTGACCGCTTTCAGAATCTGACAATGCTTGGAAGTTATGTATAGGTCTCACGCATTTTTCTCCTTCCAAAGTGGGAAGGTGAGTCCTTCTTGGTTGTCCTGTTTTAGTTTTGAAGATCCATTGAAAAGTGTTCACTTCCAGTGATCGTGCCAGTGTTTGAATATCAATGACAGTCTCTAGCATCACAGTAACACACAAGCTACTGCAGTATGACACACTGACTGACAAGTGGTGGTGTTCAATCTTATTTATAAAATACAATTCCAGCTGCTGTCAATTTAAATGAATTGTCTAGAAGTCTAATTATCATATGTATTTTAATGTCCCACAGACGTTTCAAACCCAGTTCATAGAAACTTAATAAGTAATTGCTTGAGTGAAAATTCCAATTTTCATGTGAATAACCTAGAATTAATCATGATGCCTAAATATGCATTCCTCCTATCCTAACCATCATAAAGTCTTTTTTAATTTTGCCTCCTAAAGATGTTTTAGTATTATTTCTCTTCTCTCCAGCCTAACCAAAAGCAGCCTCATGATTTACCTTAACTATTCTTAAAATTGTCTAAAGTGATTTTTACACATTTCCTCTTGCCTTCTCCAGTCCACTATTTGGACCTGCACTGATCTTTAAAACTTAAATCAAACAATAGCATAAGCCCCACTGAGACCTGTCTTAATATTCTTCTCTTCAAATTCCTTAATATCGTCTTCATTTATTGCATAGAAAGTAAATAAGCCTTAACAAAGCCCAAATGCTCCTATCTGATCTAATGCTGCCCCCCCACCCCCAACCCGGCACACTTTAGCTACTTTATCTGTATTTTTTTTAAACCCAGACAACAGTTCCTTGTAATTTTCTGATCTGCAAAAGTACAGAGATCCCTTCTTTGCAACCAGTGGTCCCTACGCTCTGTTACTCTTAACCTTATCTGATGAGGGTCTACTCATTCTTCTCGCACTTGATAACATGCCATTGTTATAAAAAATTAAAAAATCTCCCAATACTAGTTCAGATTAGATTATTTTATAAGCCTAGTGCCTTTCTTTAAAATATCTGTCACATTTTTAATTTAAATGTATAGTTTTCTTCTACATCATGACAGCCACAGGAGAGTACGGGCAAGTCTTTCTGACTTACTGTCAAGTAGTACAATGCTTGGTAACAAAAGATAGCACAGACATATCTACGGCTGTGCAATACATTTATAATTGAATACAAAACAGAGGAATGGCAGGTTGAGCCTATACAACTTTTACTGAATAGCTTCAGAGACACTGAGGTTGTCTTATATTACTTCAAAGTGTGTGCTTATTTTAATTAGGTTAAGCAGCTCTTTTCACACCATAGATATTAAGGGGGAAAGTAATGACTTTGATCTTATGAACAAATAAAAATAGATTATTATAGTACCATTTCCTGCTTGCCTTAATATCTGTTCCTATTTTGGAAAAAGAACATTTTTGTGCTCTGACTTTATGCTGAATGTGCCAAGTAAAGGTTTCTGAGGAATTTTTTCAGATCAAGTATTGGATGAAAATTGTTCTCTGTGGCTGTTTTTGCTTTGTCTAAGAGTATGTACATTTAGAGTCAGATATCAGAGGGTCAAAAGAAAAATTGCACTGTGAGTTACTAAAATTAAAACAAATGAACTGTTTTATTGCTCATGCTGCATTCTTCTCTTTAAGAATGTTGAGGAGGTTGTTTTGTGGACAATCATGAGAGATGGGAGAGGCTGTAGTCATTCTGAAAACGCCCTCTGTCATAGCTATCAGTTCATGTCTAAAGTTTAATTCTTAATTATGAAATAAATAATAGAAAGATTAAAAGTTTTTCAGGCTTACTCTATGAAAGAAATTATAAATGATCCCATTTCATGGTGGTGAGGCAGGTAAGTTCAATAACCTCAGCATATTCATTCTGCAGTGTTGACTATGTTCTCCTTTCCACAGTTGCCTCAGACCAAGCCAAACTCGCTGCTATTGCATTGGTATTTACCCAGAGCAACCCTATACGACACAGGAGAGCTGCCTCTGTGGTTTTCTCGAACTGTAATTCTTTATGGGAGTAGAAAGCTTCATCTTGCTGCTGAGAAGTGAATGCTGGTCTCCAAGTGCTGACCTCGTGGTTGGTTAGCCGCCCAATGCACAACCACTACACTACTACGGCTCCGTACAGTGCTCTAGTATGTGTCTACATTTTCCTAAATTGCTGAAGTAGACATTTTTGGCTGTAATAGCCAGAAACATTTAGTAAGTTGGTGGATATATAAATAAATTATGTCAAACCTCACAATCCTATTTAAAAATTTATATTCAAAGTTAAGTTCATAAGTTGTACTGTGGGTACATGGGGAAGTGTTACCAGATGTGGTCTCATCAGATTGGATTCATAATAACCCTATGGACAGCAGAATGAAACACATCCAATCTGTGCCATCCTTGTCATTATTACATTTGATTCTAGTTTTGCAGCCATGGGGTCAATACCTCTCCTTGAGAATATGCCACTTTTTCATTGACTGAAAATGTTACCAAGTATTATGTCTTTGTTAGTCTGGGTAGACTAGTGAAACAAATTCATAGACATATATATACAAATTCATATACATGTAAATTTGTATATATGTATATGACATTTATATATGTGTGTATATGAATTTGTATATATTTATATGGAATATATATGAATTTGTATATATTTCTATGAATTTGTATATATATGTATATGAAACTTATAGGTTTGTATATAAGAATTTGTATATATGTACATGACATTTGTATATGTGTATATACGAATTTATATATGTGTATTTGGCATTTATATGTGTATGTATGTATATATGAATTTGTGTGTGTATATATATATATATATATATATGTCTATGAATTTGTTTCTCTAGTCTCCCCAGACTAACAAAGACATAATACTTGGTAACATTTTCAGTCAATTAAAAAGTGGTATATTCTCAAGGAGAGATATTATATATCTATATCTATATATATGTAAATCATACAAAAGTGGTCTATATACAAGAGCGATTTAATATTGAGACAACATCACAGCCCAGTGAAGATAAAGTTCATAAATCCTATATTAGCTCATATGCCTGATGCCAATATATAATGTCCTCTTTAGATTTATAAAATATGTGCAATGATGCCACATTCGGGAGGATCACAGGCCAGTGGGTTGACGTCTCGTGGGTCCAGTGGCATAGTGAGCATCTCAGCACTGGCAGGGGCCTCGACAGGCTTCTCAGGAGCCAGAGGTCCAGCTGCATCAGGTCCCTGTGCATCCCCCAGGGCATAGCGCCATGTGCCTTGCTATCTGAGCATCTCTCGGAGAGTGAGCAGAGAGAGGAAAGCCATAGTTCCCAGGATTCTCAAGAGAAGGACATGCCCACACAGTGACCTCATTGGTTATATCTTTGTCAACAGGCCACACTACACCCCTTTACTTGTAATCCTCTCAAATTGACACCAGTCTATATAACTTCAACAATGTTCTCTTCCAATCTTTGTTCTCTCCTGATAGCACATTCAAAGTACATGAGGCAAAATCAAATACCTTATTTGCCTTAGGGTGGTTGGGAGGATAACATTGGAAAGTCACTTGCTGCAATTTTCCCTGTGTTCCACTTGGCCCTTGAGACCCCATCCAGTCAAGAAATCTATCTATAACTTTTGACTTTCCAAAAACTTCCCTTATCATAGCTTATTGCTGTTTTGTCTTCTTGCCAGGAACCTAAATAGTTGCTAACATTTATGAGAAAGCTTCTCAAAAGAGAAAGTTCCTAAGTGTATTTTTTTTGGTAACTTGAGTATAAGTTGTGGACAAATGAAATCATAAACCTGAAACATGGGGGATTCAATGAATATTATTAAGAATATTAAAATTATGGATTTCTCCTAATCCACTATATGCAAGACATTTTAGAATGAACTTTTTTTACAAAAGTTCAGAATGAGAGGACGATATCTTGTTTCCTGCCACAAATGTAGTAGCTCATTTTTTCATTTCATTTTGATACAAGAGGCAAGAGGAATTACACAAATTTTACAATTTTCTCAAGGTTGATCAGGTAACTACATGTGGAGTCAAAATAGAACCCAATTCTCCTGTTTCTTCCGACCTATGTAGTATTATGCAAAGATGTTTTTTCATAATGCAGATTATAATTGATTTTATGACAATAAATAATATGCTATTGCCCTCTCTTTTAAAGCATATCTCTTTAAGATCTTGCTCGGTAGCCCTAGAATATTAAAAAGAGGAATAATTCCCCGACATCCTTCAGTCTCAAAAGGGAGGAAAAAAGAACTCCCTAACAACACTGCCCCAGGCCAATGTTTATGAGGTTGAGGTCCTGCATGCCTTGTCCTCCATCTTTCCTACAGATTCTGACACCATCTGTCCCTCCCACAGCACTGCTTTCTTGCTGAACTTGACAATTCCTTGCAACGGCCATAGACAACTCACTGACAATGCTCACAATTAAGGTTTAGTAAGTAGCTCATTGTGAATGCACAGGTTACAATTATTCGGATGAAACAACCTCTCTTCAACTGTGTCCACAAGTGGGTCTCCCATTTTGGCCTCTCAGCTACACAGCCTATTGGCTTTGCCTTCTTCATACAATGTGGCACAACTGCTTTATGGATGCCCATAAAGGTCCACCGTGTGGTAAAGTACACCACGGGTCTCAGTCTAAGTCAGACAGCTCCAGCTGTGCACATGAGCAAATCTAGCTCCACCAAGCAAGTCCCATGATGCATCACGCTGCATAAACCAGGCTCTCCCCTGAAGGCCCTCACGTTGTCTTGCTCTCTGGACCAGAATACTGGCTTGAGGGTTTTCTTTTCTGCCTCCAGCTGCTGTTGCCGCTGTGCCTCCTCTGCTGTGCTTCTAGTGTCCCAGCTAACTCCTGATTCAAAGATGCTCACTGATCAGGACCTGTGGTGTGTGCAAAGCACAGTCCAGTAAAAGACCTTCTGTCGTGGGGAGCGCGATCTCCCCTTTTGTTGCTGAAGTGGCTGACTTTCTTTCACGCAAGATGCCAATCTTAATTCATTATGTCAATAATCACTCACAGCTTCATCCTCACAGTGTCCTTCCTACCTTCTCTTACCCAGACCCATCAGGAAAAGGTCATTTGGTATCTGGCTAGACCTGAACCTGTACACTGGTAGAAATAAGTGCTCTCAACATACAGAATCCAGGACTGATACAATTTATGTATAGATTGATTTAAGAGTTGTAAGAACCACCAATAAAATGATTAATAAAAATAAAAAATAAACACTTAGAAAAAGAAAAAGGCCATGTGGTGGGAGAAATAAGAAACATTTCACTGAATTATGGGAACTATGATAATAAAAAACCCAAATTATTTGCTAACTGGGTGAATTCAGATTTCCTTGGGCCTTATAATATTCTTTTTACACTTAGGTAAATGAGAAGTTCCAGAAAACTTCACTGTGCTCCTGAGGACTGACTGACTGTTGATGAGTAAGGAAAGGTGGGAGACATTTAGCCGACAGGAGATCTTTGCACAGAATTTCAGCAGCAGGAGTTTGTGAACAGCATGAGCTGACCATGACCATGACCAGAGTAAGAAGGAATGGGAAAGGAATCACTAAGATGTAACCAGAAAAGCAATTTTGGAGTTGATTCCAATGTGTTTCATACTATACTTCAACCCAGGTATTTTATGTTTTAGGTAATAGGATTAGGAAAACATCACAACTTTTATTGATGTATAAGATTTGTGTCCAGAGAAGTCACATTTTGTATATGTGGGTTAAAAGAAAATACTAAATTATTGTAAATGATAAATGTTAAATTATTCCATACACATAAAATTAGGGCTGTGGAGGATCAGGGATACTCCTCAAGGGAAATAACAAAAAAAAAATGGGTTTCATTTTTGTTTTTTTACAGTTCTTTCCTAAGAAAGAGCTGAGTTAGGTAATTGAATTTTAAATTATTTTTTTGGAGAAAAATTGTCTTTTTTATTAGAAAGAAAATCTTCTTTTTTGGTTATGTATCTACCACCATCACAAATAGATGCCATCTCAGGGTCATCAATGTGTGTGAGAACAGTGTTATGTTCCATGGGCTTTATCAGAGCCAAAGTTTGGGCAGTACATCAACACAGTTTTCTTCTAAGTTGCAGGCTGTTGTACACAGTTGAGTAGAATTACCCCTTCGGATTTTATATGAAGAGACTTAGGGCCACTACATTTTAAGCTTTTGGTGTTTAACTGCAAGATATGTGGTTCAAATCTAGTAGGTAATTCCATGGGACAAAGATGAGATTGTCTGGTCCTGTAAACATTTATAGTATCAGAGTGATACTAAGGTGTAATATTTTTTTCCTCACTTTTAAAAATCTTTATGGAAGCAAACCACCAGGTCTGCCCCCACTCACCGAAGATTAATGGGTTAGAAATACTAGCCTTTCAGTTAAAAATTGAGCTCTTAGGTCTCGTGCTACATGCTCAATCTTCCAATGCCTGTATTAACTCTCAAAACATATTCAATTTTGACCTTTAAAAAGGAAAATCTTTTAAAGAAAATTGGGCATCCTATATAGTGGTGGATACATTATTTACACATAGCATCAGTTCATCATCAGCTTCTCCTTTTGATGTGGACTGCATGGGATATGTATTTAAAATCTTGCAGACTCAGGAACTAATGATCTAACTAGTGGATTATTCCTTTATGCCAACCAATTATGGGTGATATCACTGTCGGTGATTCTATTAATCATTAAATATTACTGCAAGCACATTCTCGATCAGGTGTTTGATTAATATTTGAATATGACATTTTTGTTTAAAGTATAAGAAGTGTCACCCTGAATCAGCCTAATGATTCACTCAGACTATCATTTAAATCCTAACATAGTTGTCTAAGGCTGCAAGGGTTCTTTCACTAACATCAATAGGTAATCTTCCTTGCTCCCCTAAAAATTGTCACTTTTTAACCATCCATTAGTTAATTTCTCTAACCACCTATTTAATATGAATATAAAAGAGGCATTTATTTGAAAGAGCTCAAAGAACACTTAATTTCCTCCAAGTTTAATAATATATGGGAATGGGATAATTCATTATCTAAATGGCCCCAGGTAATGGAGTAGGATCAAAGACAGAAGCAGTAAGGAAAATAAATTGATTTTGTCACAGACAATACTTCTAGAAATATTCTTTTTGAAATAGTCCATGAGTGGTGAAAAATTGGTGGTAAGTTTTAATCTGGCAGGATAGCATAATTGTTCAAATGGCTTGACGGATAGCAGCAAGGTTGGTTGTTTCAATCCCCCAGCTTTCTGGGGGAAAATGATATGGCAATCTGCTCCTGAAAAGATTAAAATCCTGGAAAGTCTACGAGGCAGTTCTGTCCTGGGCCATAGGGGCACTAGCAACTTGAGGTCAGTGGATATTATATTATAGGTTTTATAATTTGGTGTATGTTTTATAAAGTGAATTAAATGTTATATAGCTGGCCTACAACACCAAATTCATGAATAGAAAAGACATAGAGTACACTCAAGGAAAAATTATTACTTCTGTTTTGGTAAAATATCCAGGATATTATGGATCTTTTGTGGGAGGGCATCACGGTCCTCTGGTGAAAGTGGGAGGCCCTGCCTTGCTCCTGGAGAGTTGCTCCTGGAGAGCTGCTGCTGGATTTGAACTGCCGAGCCAGTGGGCTGCAGTTCAACTCTCAATCACTATGCCACCAGGGTTCAGCCTATCCAGGGTATTATAATATGCTTTATTTCCCATTTTCCAAGCTGTCATGAACTCCTTGAATTGATTTATTGTCAAAATAATTTCATTCTTTGCATATTGCACATATATAATGCAATTTTTGGTAATTATTTAATATTTTTCTGATAGTATCTAGCAATTTGAAGCCCAAATCAAAGATACTTTGTAGGTTCAAACGTGATCTGAATGTAATTTTGCTGTCGGTACTCATTATATCCACTATTATGTCTTCATTAAGTCTACACGGTGATATAATTTTTCAAGTATTTTCATGTGAAAATATTGCAATAGGTATCAATTATAACTGTAGGAGGAGTCTTTAATTTTAAATATTTTTTACTATCCCAATAAAATTTCACTACCAATCTGTTGAAGAAGATCAAATTTTTAAACTTGGGTCTCATAAATTGAATTATTCACCATCAGTTTCTGGTTTGATATGCCTCTGAGTGATGAAGTGAAGTACAAAGAGAATCATCATTTTTTAAACAAATGTAAAATAATGAGACTTATGTTTTGCCATTTGGAATTATTAGAGAGAAAAATCAAAGCAGTATTTTTAATTAAAGTCTCAAGTATTCAACAGTTTTAAAGAATAAATCTGGAAAAAGGAGAAAAAACATGAAATTAATTGATTATAAAGTGTTCTTTTGTATCTGAAATTTCTAATCTAAATTAACCTAAAATCTTGAATACTAGCCTTTTATTGTAATTCTTCAATTAATAATTCATCATCTATTCAAAATTATCATAGTACTGACATTCACTAGTGGCTATTACATCAAATAATACATGATGAAACTCTCAGGTTAAACAAATTAAAAATTAATTCTACAAAATTTTTATCTGCCTATGAATTAGCAAATAGCCACTCACTCTAAATATTGATCACTTTATTAAGTCAGACTCTCCCATAATAAATGCCATTGCTAACATCAGTATATAAGTGTGGTAAGGTGACATACTTAGTAAATTTCTTAATTATAAGTTTTTAATTTTCACCCAGTGAATAGGGAGCATGCAAATAAGGATGTTAACCCAAGGGACGATTAGTTTCGCCATCTGCTGGATTTAAGAATGAGTTACTTCAGAATAGGTGTAGAATTCCCAAAGCCAAAAAGAAGGACAAGCCACAAGCAAGAAGATCCCTGCCTGTAGAGAGCAGAGGCACCAGCAACCAGGGCACTGAGACCATGGTGCAGAACAGAGAATAAGTTGCAAGATTGTGAGACAGGATGGTGGGATTCCTGGTCCAAGGACCAGGAACAAGGTCCCACCTACAAGGAGCTGAAGACCACAGGAAGACATGCCTTCTCACATGGCTGAAAAGAGTTATTGTGAAAAAATAACTATATCCTTAATATTTTTATCCCTTTTGCTTTCATAATAATTCCCATCATTGTATTTTCTGTGCATTTTGCATGACCATTTTAATTCATTATTGAGCCCAGTAAAGAAGTATAGAGCACTAGGAAGTTGGATGCTTTAAGAACAGGATAAAGAAGGGTGGACAGTATAGGCCTGCCTAACCTTGGTCTTGTGACAGTTGGGCTGGAACTGGTGTGGAATCAGAGTTTCCTTCTCTTGTTTAGCCAGAGGAGATAAGATGAAGCCTCTATGATATTCATCGATAGGCCTTCCTGAAATCTGTTTGAGAAAAGAGTTTTGTTAAGTATATAATGTTAGTTAATTATTGTGCAAATTATATTTTTCTAACATGCATATTTACTCAGTGTGCATATTGGGTTTTCCTAAAAAATGAAAAATATGTTTGCACCAAAATTCAAAGTATTGCAGAGAAAGGGGACACTATGTGGTTCATTTCTCATATCCATTGCTTCAAGGACTGAGAAAGTCCAATAAAAGTGATACTTTTCTAAAATACTATGCTGTTGCTGTCTGAAAGAATAATATGTATTGAGGCTTCTTCTCATCTTATCACCACTCTATTAGAAATAAATTATACATATACTTATATTATATGTATAAATATAAATACATATATTTTGATATTCCTTTGTTTCTGAGACAAAAGCTGTCTGCCATCACCAGCCTGTTGTCTTCCTGGTACTATGTGCATCAGCTAATCACTGGGACCCTTCAAACTGGAACCTGCCTTAATTTGAACTCATCACCTCCACAACTATGTAAGCCATTCTGTGGATATAACTTTCACATACACACAAATACACCACATACACACACACACACACACACACACACAGTCATTTTGCTTCTTTAGTGAATCAATCCCAACATAATTCCTATCACATTCTGTCATTTGATGCTATTCTGATTGTGACTATGATATTATACGTTCACTTCCCTGCCTGTGCTCAATTCTCAGCTAAAATTTATCCACACTCCTACCAAAAATAATCACTCTTCCATGGATTCCAGCCAATATTTAGTCTGTGTACAATAAGATAGAACATCGTTTGGTCCTTTGCCATTCTCACAATAATTCTGTTTGAACCTTTCATCGCAGCCACTTTCTAAACCCACATCATTGGTGTCTTCTTCATTTTTTCTTGTCGTCTATTTACTTAACACAATGTGTTAATCGATATGATATCCTTTATGAGAGTCTGGTTCCCCTGAAAGAAAATCTAAAGTACATAAAATAAAATTGTGCCAGCTTTGCTCCTGAGGAGCATTCTGGCTGTAATTATAATCTGGAAGTGGCTTCATATTTTTGCTATCATGACAAGATTTCTTCTAGGATTTTTTGTCAGCATTATCAATCATTTCATAACAAGCAAATAAGCAAAAGAATCAATGACCATTTTAAGATTTATGATGTGGAAGAAATCAATTGGGACTTGCTCTTAGTTTTCCCACATAATACCTTAACAGCCTGCTGAGAAATAATCAAAAAACATATCAAAATGCATACTGATGTAGTTTTCTTGGTAAAACTATGTATCATTTGGAGTTATGTATAGGTAGTACATTTTTAAAATAAATTTTCATTTTCATTTTATTCATATTATAGATTTAGTGATGTATATTTCACCAAAAACTATAAAGCTACTTAATATCACAGGAGTATAATTCATGTATTAAAATTGCAGATCCACAGATTATATCTGGAAAGTTGTAACCGCACTATTCTTCCTCTTACATAGAAGTTCGATATAACATAACAGTTATAACACAGCAGTTAGATATACTAAAAGAAGCTTCTGCTGTAATTATCTAGATGCCATGCTTAATAAATTAATCTCACCAACAATAGCAAATTCATTTTTAAATTATGTCATTGGCTGTCTCTTCTGTCATAAACATCTATACAACTAAATAAAGCATATAATAGGATATAACCCCTTGAAAAGAAGGAAAGCTCATAAAATGAGCCTACTCTTAAGCCCAGAAATTTTGTCTTACTTCACCTGCAAGTTGTTACCTGTTTAAGGAAAGAGAGGAAAGTTTCAGAGAATTGTAGTGGCTTTGTTTCTGTAATTTCCTTTCATAGTGTTTTGATGCATAGTGACAATTTATAAATCAGAAGGGAACCCTGCTTAGTTTTATGCCAAACTTGTCATTGTTCTTATGTTTGAGACCGCAGCCAGTGTGTCCATCCATCTCAATGGGTATCCGACTCTTTCCCATTGTCCTCTACCAAACATGATGTCCTTTGCAGGAACTGCCTGTGTAGTTCACGGCCTAACACATGTCTGCTACACTCCCAGGGCTCCTGTCCCAACAGTCACTTGCTGTCTATAAGAAATTTGCTGGTTTTAGAAAAATCCAAATGCTTCATTATTCTGAAAAATGTATCTGGTTTATTTATAATTGTAAAGTTGAACTGCTGAAATGTGTTCGCTGAGACATTTTGACTTTTATTATGCTTTCCCACATTTATATGAAATCTATACACACAAATGAAAATAGGCGGGAAATGCCAATGTCTGACTTTTGTCCCCCGCTTACTCCAGTCAAAATCATGTACATAGGTACCTTTTGATCTCATGAAGAAAAATAAAAATACTAATGTTCTGAATGACCAATAATGGAACAAAAAGGGATTTTGGTTTGTTTGTCTGTTTGTTTTTCAGGAGTGGAATGTTTCCTATCATAGTGAATTCTTAAAGGTTGTTCTTTATTTATGTGATTTTCTATAAATATGGACTTCTGCAGATGGACTACACAGAAATCAAATTGACTCCATCAATGTGAGAAGACAAGGGAGAAGCTCAATTAGCAGCTAAAACCAGACCTGACTGACTGAAAATTCAGATATGAATTCAAATTAAATTCAAAGAAACCATTAAAAGCCCATGAGGCATTGAGAGCATCCCAACTGAATTTCCAGAACATCTCAATAACAGATTTGGTGCATTGAAGATTGTGTTGGGCAGGGATCTCTTAGAGAAATAAAAACCTGGACACTAGCAATTCTTTTTATATATTTATATAGGGAGAAGGGTATATAAAATAAGAAAGAAACAGTTAACTCTTGATAAAGCAATACAAATTGCTCGGGGCAACTCACTTGCATGAGACAGCTAGAAGACTAGCAGTCCTTCAAGTCTTGAGGGCCACTGAGTAGTCCTCTGTATGGCAATTCAGGCTATCTGCTCATAGGCAGTAAACAGCAGAGCAGATCACCAACAGTCAGCCAGATGACAGAGTCCAACAGTCTCCAGCTCAAGAGGTGTGTATTTCAGGAGTGAGGCGAAGCAGGAATTGAAGGAACCTCAACTCACAGCTCCACAGTCCACAATTAGCCATTCAACAGGTAGTGTAGCTTGGAGGTCAAGGCACAGGACGAACAAGGTCTGGTCTGAAGATCCTAAAGCAAGAGAGCAAGGGCAGTGTTTGCCAAGCCTTTTCTATGTCAGCTCTTCAATTGATCGCGTACGTTCATTGGCCGTGTCCTCACAATAGACCTACCTATTGTATTTGGCCATGTTGGCTCAACAAGCTTACCTATAACAAAGACTAATAATGGAAGACCTGATAAACTGTGGGAGGATATCAAGACCATCATTCATAAAGAAGGCAGAACATTATTAAAAAGACAGGAATGTTATAGTCACAAGACCAGAGACACAAACTCAACCCAGAAATTTGGGAAAAAGGAAAAAGTTTATTTTAATCTGTGCAGAAACTACAGCCATGTTGACAAACTGTGGACTGCAGCCCTGTTTTGCAGAAGAGCTTTCATTTTTATACCTGAGGTTGTTTGTGCAGCTAAGCAAGCAGATGTACAGAAGCAGAAACTGCAGTTATCTTTTGGGAACAGAAGCAGGGCGGGTTGACCTTGCTCAACATATCTTTGGTAGCAGCAGCTAGGTGTGGGGGGCTCGTCTCTGCCCAACAGTTTGGCCTTGCTTGTTCATGGCTCAAACTGGAAAATTACTGAGGGACTCAGCTCAGGGAAGAAAGTTACTGGGATTTTTTTTTTTGAGCTTGTGATGCCATCTAAGATGACCTCCTAGCTTATAAAAAGAAAACAATAAAATATCAAAATGGATGCCAAAAAAAGCTCTGAAATTTCTCTTAGCTCTAGAATACCTAAATAAATGGAAGAAATAATGAAATCAAAATGCTGAACAGAAAAGTAGAAAGGATGCCTCATGCAGTACCTAAAAAATCCGGTGTCAACTTGTGAAGAGATGGAATCTAGTTGTCCAGCAAGTCAAGTTTGCTGGCCTCTTTTGGAAATAACTCACTAGAGACTAGACACAGATAGACTCTCTCTGCTTGATTTTTCCTGCTTGCTCACAAGATGCATGGAACTATGTTAGAACTGTGCACCTGAAGGAGTCAGATGGAGACCCATGCCAGTACTAATATATTTACACTGTCACTGGATCCACTGGCCTGTGATCTTCCTGCATTTAGTGTCATTGCATGTGTTTCATGAGTCTGAAGAAGAATTTATAGATTTCTATCATACCTATGGGCTAAAATTGGACTCATGGCTTGATCTAGACTGGGATGTGATGTCTTCTCCATTTTCAGTTGCTCTTGTCTATAAAACTATTTCTTATACACATAGGAGTATCTATGAATTTGTTTCTCTAGTCAACCCAGACTAACAAAGTCAAATATTAAAATGAAATGTGAAAGGAGCTAGGTTTGAAAACCAATAGGGAAGAACATGCTAAGCATATCTTAAACTGAAAGAAGTCAAGAAAATATTCAAACCTCAAGTTGCAATATGAAAGCTATTGTGAGCAAAATATCGAATAACACTGGAAGCATAAGAAAGAAACAATACATATAGTCACCGTACCAAAAGGAACTATTTGACTTCAACTATTTGAAGGGGGAACATTTGAGAAAGAACCAATGGGGTTTAAGAAAGAAATTGAAGGTACACTGAAATTATTAGCTAAAAAGAAGGCCCCAGAATAGCAATTACAATGTTTTAATGATTGATAAGGCACTGGAAGCATTCACTCATCTAGGCCAGAGAATTAGGAAGACTAGGTCAACTGACAGGAAGAAATCCATGTCTGTGCCCAAAGAAAGGTGACCTAACAGAATGCTCAAATTATAGAACAATATTAGTTATATCATGTGTAAATAACATTTTGCAAAGAATCATTCAAAAATATTTGCAACAGTACATTGATAGGGAACTTTCAGAGCTTCATGCTGGACTCAGAAGAGGCAATAACATAAGGGAAATCATTGTTGATGTCAGTTGGATCTTGCATGAAAGCAGAGAATAGCATAGCAGAAAGATGTCTCCTTGTCTTTTAAGAAGTATATCAATGCATTCAATTTTGTGGACCATTACAAGCTATAGATAATTTTGAGAAGAATGAGAATTCCAGAACACTTCATTGTGCTCATGCACAATGTGTAGACACATTAAGAGGTTGTTGTGAAACCAGAACAAAGGCATGCAACATGATTTTTAAGGCATATTGTAAGATTGTATATGCTCACCACACTTGTTTAATCCTTATATTGAGCATACTAATCAGAGAGCCTGCATGGTATGAACAAAAATATGACTTTAGATTTGGAGGACGGCTTAACAACATGAAGTAAGCAGAACACACACCTTGCTTCCTGAACGCAAGCAGGATATGAAACACTTGCTGATGAAGATCAAAGGTTGCCTAACAGAGTAACTCAAAGTAAAGAAGGCCCAAACCCTCACAACTGGAGCAATAGGTAACATCCTACCGATTGGAGTGGTGAAGGATTTCATCCTGCTGGGTTTCACAGTCATGCGCATGGAAGCAGCAGCTAAGAGATCAAAAGAAGATTACATGCATTAATCTGCTGCAGAAGACCTCTTGTGTTGTTGTATTGAGTGAGTTCTGATTCATAACAACCGAACCCACACCAGAATGAAATACTTCACAGTGCTGAGTGACTCTCACAATTGTTCATAGGCTCGAGCCTCTAGCTGTAGCTATTGTGTCAGTTCATTCTGTTGGAAGACTTTTTTTTCTGCTTCCTCTTTAATTCACCAAACATGTTGTCTTTTCCCAGAACTTGTCTCCCCTGATAGCAAGTCCAGAGTATGCAAGAGTCTCACCATCCTTGACTTTAAAAATTCATTCTGTAATGTTTTGAGAATGATGATTGCAACACATGTACAAATGTGTTTTGCATACAATGGATGGATGGATTGTGATGAGTTATAGCACCCTGCAATAAAATGATTTTTAAAAAAGATACATGCTGGCCATACTTATTCCAAAACAGCGTTGTTTTTCCTTTTCGCAGTACATAGTACTTTCAATATTCTTCTCTAGCACCACAACTCAAGTGCATTCTTTTTTTCTTCCTTATTCAGTCCAATTTTTCCATTCATATGAGGAAATTGAAAATATCCTGACTAGAATCATAGCTTTCATCAAGTCAGAAGTTCAAAACTACCAGTCCCCTCAAAGGAAAAAGCAGTGTTGGATAGTTTCAATAAATATTTACAACCTTGCAAGATCTGTGGATCTTTTTCTATTATATTTGGTAGGATTTAATTGAATTAGAATCAACTTGGTGGCAGTGGGTTTGCTTTGATTTGTGACACCTATCACATATTTTTATTAAATACTTAACAACTTTACATGAGAAAGTACATAGCTATTTACTGATCACATATTAGAGCCTCTATTATGTATAATAATTATGAGTCCACATAGACTTGATACCACTCAGCACAACAACAATTATAATTTTCCCAGACACTAGGTTAGCTATTCTATTCTTAATTAAACTAAGTATGTGTGCTATTATTAGTCTTTTCATGTATGTATGTATGCATATAATTTGTGTGCATTTAGTTCAGATGAGCTAAACCTTATCTTTGCATTATTTTCTAATGACTATTCTAAATTCAAACAGGAATTGAAAATAAGGATTGAGTTTAATTTTTGCTCATAGCTATTATTCATTTGCCCCTGACTAATGGTGACTCATGTACACAAATCATAATGATTAGTTTTTTTAGTTTGAACTTAAAATACATAAGGCTTTAATTGACTGTTAGTTTTTCTTCTTAATCTTTTTCATGAGAAGCACTACTGAAACCTGTTTAGAAAAAAATTACTTATGCATGATATCAAAGTTATTGTTTGGTAATTTTCTCTGCTCGGTCATATTTCTTTGGAATGAGACCATTTCCAGTTTTTTGACCAGATTGCTCTCTTCCAAATTTTAAGGCATGGACAAAAGAGTTCTTCCAGGGAAAAAGCAAAACACAAAACCTGAAAATGTATGTATTTAATACTTAGTCTATCATCATTTAGTGTTATGATATCCGTGTGTATGTGTGTACATTAATTCAAATATATTGAAGAAATCAGATTACATTACAGTTCATATTTCCATTTCTAAAATCATTTAGATAAATAATAAAGAGAAAAAAGAACAGAGTTTCTCCCAGGAAGCATATTTATTATTCTTCAAGTATGTCAAAATTGACTTCAAAATGCATGTTATTATGAAAAAGTGAAAAGTATTTCTTTGTTTGTTTTTGTTTTTTGGGGGGAGCATCACTGCCCTCAGGTGGTGGGAGTAGGAGGCCCAACCTTTGCTCCTGTGGAGCTGGAATTGAACCTCCGTCACAGTGGGCCGCAGTCCTGCACACAACTACTACGCCACCGGGGCTCAGGCCGAAATGTATCTCTTTCGTAGTAAAATAGAGCTATTTCACAATATTTTTAGCAGATTCTTAGATGAGAAAGGGTATGTGTAAAAACTCTATTTTAAAGTTGAGGAGCCTGGTGATGTAGTGGTTGCCCGTTTATTGGTTTGCTAATCACAAGGTCAACAGTTTGAAACCATCGGATGCTCCACAGAAGAAAGAGGAGGGTCTCTGTTCCATTACAGAGCCAGTATGTGAGAGAAACACAGGGCAGTTCTACACTGTTTCACATGCCTATGTGAGTAGAAATAACCCCCTTTTTTAAAATTCAGGATTGGAGGGCTCTGATAGATAAAGGGAAGGAGATTGGTTAACATTAAGTAAGGATCAAGCTATAAGAGTTAATGATTTGTGGATATAGCAAGCTAAGTTTGATTAAGGATGAAGGATCAAAGAGTCATATAGTATAGATTTTCCTTTGAGTTTTCCATTAAAATATTTATGGATCTTTTAAACATTATCTGGACTGACACTAGAATTATTTGTAACATATTATTGAATAAAACGCTCCTGGAAAAAGAAATTTCAGTTGCTGAAGATAGCAAAGTAACAAAAACAACAGCACACACCCCATTTTCATTGAGTCTATTCTTACTGATAATGAAGAGAGTAGCATAGCAAAAACGTTTGTAGATTGTTTATAGTCTCTGATATATTGGCTTTAAAATTATATTTTAGGTTTACTAAAACCGGACAATACGTGGGAGAACAAAAGCATCAAGTATGAAGAAAATAAAAGTTCATTAAAAGACAAGAAACTTTTAAAAAGTCAAAGTGGATGTCAGAAGAAACTGAAAGTTTCTCTGGCGCTGAAGCAATTGGAAGAAATGATGAAGCAAAAAGGTTGGATAGAAAGGTCAGCAGGTCAATCCTTACCTGTCCCTCCTTTTGGAGAGTAGAGATACAATGATGGTTGGAGCTCTTGTGTGAGCAGGACTTGCAACATCCTGTTTGCTCCTATCTGATTAGAAAAAAAAAGTCTGGGTAGAAATTTTCAAAAAACAGCTTAAGAAGGCAAAGTAGAGTCTTATAATGGAATGTTCAAGATTTGGATTTCTAAAACCAAAAAGAATATATTCAGTACATCTCAAGCTGAAAGGAAGAAAAAATGCATGCTTCCAGATGCTCTATTGAATGACTTTGCACAAAATCATCATAAACTGCAGGTAACATTGAAAAAGAAGCCTCAATGTGATAGTGGGAACACATTTTGCTGCTAGTGACAGGTCAACTGTTCCAACAAACCAGGTGTCCCAGCTTTTCAGGGGAGAAAGATGAAGCTTTAGACTTAGTCCTAAAAAAAAAAAAAAAAAAAGCAAAAAACAAAATGACTGCCATGAAGTCTACACTGATGCAAATGACCATGTACGTCAGAGAAAAACTGTGCCCTGTGTTTCTGAGACTGTGACTTTATTAGAGGGGAAAACCCTGTCTTTGTCTTGTGGATTGACTGGTGGTTCAGAACAACTGACCTTGCAGCTAGCAGCCCAACTTGTAACCGCTACACCATCTGGGTCCCTAATAAGTCCTATAGTGTCACTATTCGCCTGCATTTACTCAATAATACTGAGTTTGGTTTTTGGTTTGGGTAACTTGGCAAAGAATAGAAATTCCATGTTAAACCTAGGTGTGGAAAAAGAGGCAGAAGAATAGAACAGAAGACTACAACATCGTTAGAGATTAGGAAAAGAATGCATCAAAAAGCCATTTGAAACGATCTTGACTTGGGTCAGCCATGCCTCTCCAAAGGACACATTTGCTCTTTAATGCTTTAAAGATTTATATGCAGAGTTGTCCAATGCAAAATGAGGTTAGATTTCTTTACTCTTTTGTTTTTTAAAAATTCTTTAATTGGGAACTAATAAAGATATCATATCACTCCATAGTTTAATCACTTTAAATATTATTGTAAAATTGTGACTGTAATCAGTTTCAAAACATACTCTTCCTTCTTCAGCACATTGATATCAATTCCCTTTTACCTATTCTCTTCTACTGCATCACCTAGGCACTTTTATTCTACTTTTTACCCCTCTAGATTCTCTATATTGGTTTTCATATAACAGAAAACAGAAAAACCTACTTAGAATTTCAAGAAGGCTACCCACAATTACAAAATACATCATGGATAAACCCCAATAAGGAAAACAAAACAAAAGAAAATCTTCAAAACCAGGTCAAGCCCAATGTACATCAGAGGGGATAGCAAGTGACAAGGTTTTAACCATTCAAGTCAGGTTTATCATTTTGATCTCCTACAGTCATCCTTCCAGCACTCCTTTTTTGGCAACCAGTTTATTCCCATACCTTTATTATGTTTACATTGAAATCACTGAAAGCTTGTTTCCTATGTAGATCTTACAAGTGAATCTTGGATTCCACTGTCATCCATAGCCTTCCGCAAACCAGAATCTCACATTTATGTTCTGATACAGTTCCTTGCTTTGGCTTCATATTATATGATTTACAATCCTGGGGTTACTGGTGTGGATGATCTTCTTAGCTGACATCTCACTTAGGCGACAGCTTGTTTGAAGACAAACCTACAAGTTCCCAGTTGTTATTTTATCTGATAGCCAAACACCATCTAATATCTGCACCACACTTTGCTAAAGCACCCATATTTCCTGGGTTCACTTCCTTCCAAAGGCCAGTAGCAAACTGGACCATTAAGTAAGAATTAATTATTCTTAAATTGGAGCTCGGATTTAGTGTGAGTTCAAAATCCATTCCTGGATTTATGGTTGTGTGTTTGTTTTAACCTGCCTTTGTCTCTCCTGAGAGAATCTCATGTTCATTTATTACAGTCTCAACACTGTTTTAAAAATTGGTACCAGGGGCTAATAAATGATGATATTAATGAAAGATATTTATGCTCCAGAGAGATGATTGATAAGACTCTCTACCATAAATTACCATGCAGCTTGATTTTTTGACTACTTTTTCCAGAACCATTAATTGCATGTCCCAGTTAAATGAAATGCTTGACAACTCCAATCTTCTCTCAATTTATCATGATGTTGTCATTTGTCCAGTTATGAGAATTAAAAAAAAATTACATTGAATTGTAATCCACATTGAAGAATTAAATCCTTTTTTTGGGGGGAGTGGGCAATTACTGCCCTCTGGTTGGAGTAGGAGGCACAACCTTGCTCCTGGAGAGCTGCTGCTGGATTTGAACTGCCAACCCAGTGGGCCACAGTCCCATTTTCAACCACTACACCAACAGGGCTCAGTCGACTTAAATAGTTTTTTTAAAAAAATCATTTTATTGGGGGCCCTTACAACTAATCTTAGTTCATCCAGCCATCCATTGTGTCAAACACATGTACATTTTTTGGCATCAACATTTTCAAAATATGCTCTCTTGAGCCTTTGGGATCAGCTTTTCATTCCATCCCCATCACCCCTGCTTCATGAATCCTTGATAATTTATGAATTATTATTATTATTTATATTCATGTATTAGACTGATCAGTGTCTCCTTTCATCCACTTTTCTTTTGTCCACCCCCCTGGGAGGGGATTATAGTTAGATCATTGTGATTGGTTCCCCCTATCTGGCACCACCCTCCCCTTCCCTTCCTGTCATGGCTACTAATGATCAGTAGTTCCTCCAAGTCCTTTTGGCTATCTGCAAGCAAAGCTGTGTCTTCTACAGGTTTTTAATGATCCTTCCTCCAATCCTGATGCTGCATTTTCCTTTATATTGCTCAGGTGGGTAGATTATTTTACGATCATCCAGATTTAACATGTATGGTGAAAGCATACAATACTGACACTTAACCCTTTGTGTTGTCTGAGTGACTATTCTCATTCTATGTGCAGACTCCACATGACCACAATTAAGTGTTTACTCATTCCCAGTTTAGAGTGCTCTACATTATTTGTTGTGATCAATATATTTGAATGTCTTTTAGTAGTCAATACACCATAAGTAGACCTCTTTCTGGTATTCTCTGCTTTTAGCCAAGCTACAACAGAAGCCAGAAACACTATTTCATGTCCTTTTCCAAATTGAATGTAGCTGTGGCAGTCACCTAATCTGATGTCAGTTTGAGGATTAAGAGGGTAGGGATGGAGTCTAGCCTGTCAATCTGGAAATATCCAATGTAACCTCTGTGTGGGCATGGATTTCTTCTCCTCAGAATCCTGGGAAAAGTGGTCATTCCTGTCTTTCCTGGTCTACTTCCTTGGAGATGTTCTACAGACAATGCTTACTGCTTGAGAGACTTGACTGACAAGTCTGGCTCTCTGTGAGGCATCCCTGAGGAGAAGCCACATGGACCAACCCTGATGCAGCCAGAAACCTGGATCTAGAGAAGCCACTTGGAAACGTCTGCCAGTGCTGAGATGATTACAACATCATTGGATTCTAAGACTTTTTACCCATTGACCTATGATCATTTTGTGTTTGGCATCATTGCTTGTGTTTTTTGAGTCTATATAGGACTTTATAGATTGCTGTTGAACATACGGGCTAATATTGAACTTATGACCTTGGCTGAAAAGGGTTGGGTATTTTCTTAATGTACATTTTCTCCTGAATATAAATATCTGTCTTATGCACATAAGCATTCTTATGATTTTTTTTATCTAGTCTACCTAACCCAACATCTATATCAATCTGCTGCCACATTCTTGTAAGAGGACTACCTAAAACCAAACTCATGGCCATTATGTTAGTTCCAAGTGATAACACTCATACAAGAGAGAACAGAACTATTTCTGTGAATTTTGTAGACAATAGATCATTTCAGGAGGAGAATAGTCTTATTATTCTCCATTGCAACGGCTGGTGGTTTGGAACTGCTGACTTTATACCCCACTTTACTGCCAGATCATACAAACACCTGAGGACAAAGATCCCTGGGGTTATATGAGAGATAAAAAATCATGAGAAATACTATTGTATCAATATTTAAATGTCTGAAGCCTTTCTTGAATTTAACTTTTTAAAGTTTCATTTTTATTATTTTATTTTATATTGCATGAGTATAGGCAGGAGATGTGGAAGAATAAGGGGCACTGCCTCTTACTTTGACTAAGAATTTTACTTGTGGTAGTCCATCAGTAATTAAACATCAAACTTGGGTGTGTTCCTATCTTGGTCTGAAGAGATGAGAGTGATTGATAAAGGAACAGGCAGAGGTAAAGGGCAGATGAGTGCTTGTGCTTCACAAGTACCCATGTAGTGTGGAGGGGACATTAAAAAAATTGCTCCTAAGTAAAGGATTCAAATTAAGCTTACTTTTAAAAAAAATAAAATTTAATTTTTTGGGGGACTCTTACAATGCTTACTACAATCTATACATCAATTGTAGCAGGCATATTTGTTAATATGCTGCCTTCATTCTTTTCTACACATTTACTTTCTATTGAGTCCATGGTATCAGCTCCTCTTTTTTTCCCACCCTTGTGACCCCTTGATAGATTATAAATTATTATTATTTTCATGTCTCATAACTCCTGCTGTCTCCCTTCTCCTATGGTTTCTATTTTTCTTTACCCTGGAGAGGTGTGTGTGGCTATGTGTACATCATTGTGATTGATTCCCCTTCCTCCCCTTCCCTCCTCTACCCTCTTCCCTCTTCCCTTCTGGTATTGCTATTCCCGTTCCTGAGCTCCAAGTGTCAAGAGTTCTTATCTTTTATCTATACCTGTGCACCGTCTCTGTTCTAGTTTGAAGCGAGAAGCAACCCTGGGGTCATGATAGTGGGGGGCGAGGAAGTCTCAAAGAATCAGAGGCACAATGTGGGTTTCATCAGTGCTTTACTGCACCCTGTTAACTCATCCCTTCCTTGTGACCCTTCTGTGGTGTGATGTTCCTTTGTCTATGGATGGGCACTGGGTCTCTGCTCCAACCCCCTTCATTCTCAAAAATGTTTTTGTTTGTTTGTTATGGGTATTCTGATGACTGTTACAGGTCCTGATGACATCTCCTGATCATGCCAGCTTGCACGCTTCTTCCATGTGGTTGTGTTGCTTCTCTGAATAAATAATATAAATTAAGCTTATTTTTTTGGAAAAGAAGAAAAGGGGATGGATTTCATATTGAGCCACCTCTGATCAGAGATGAGATAATTCATATAGAATTACATAAAATGCCATTCCAGGTAAAGTTGTGTTCCTACACAGACTTAATGAGTAGAAAAAATGTAAAGTATAATTCATAAAAATTGTCTAAGATAATTAGACATCACTGGGAACAAATAAAAACAATAAAACTAATTAAGAATATCTGATTATTAAAAAATCTGGTTATGAAAATATGTCTATTATCACAATATAAAATGCTACCTAATAGTAATAACTATGTAGTGATTCTGTTATTAGTTTAGGAAATATGAATATGAAATATCACAACTAGACCTATCAAAATACAGTTACAAACTAGGACTATCATTAGGATTTTTATCTTGTGACAATATATTATTTAAATAAAATTACTGCTAAAATGGAGAATGAATACAATAATTTTTTTCCCTCTGAGGTTTGGAATGACCCTCGTGTAGGAACAAACATTGAGTAGTCTAAATAAATGAGATATGCTAACAGTTTCTATTTTGCTTTTTACTACTGGGAAATGAGGAACTTTACTATCATAAATTCGTAAAATCAAAAGTGTTCATAATAAAACTAATACAGATAAAAATATTCAGATACATGCTCTTAGTTTGAGTGGGCATTACAGCTCCAACATTATATCTATACACATATTACTAACATTCATAACCTTTTATTTGACTTTGCCTTCTAGTGATGCTATAAGATGGAGTAGAACTGCTTCTCAGGGCATGTAGCATTTTCAAGCTGTGGGGAACAGATGGCCTCATCTCTGTCTGGCATACAGCTTCTGGGTTTGAAACACCAATCTTGCAGTGGACCTTCCCATCTATAACTCACACTGCCTGACAAGAAATTCCTTTGAAGTCTGAACGTTCTTCAACACATCTGATGCACTCATATAGAATGTAAATAACAATGTTACCAGTTTTTGTCAAGAATAGAGAAAATGTAATATTGCATTTAATGCATACAGTGTGACTCTGTAGAGAGTTGGTAGGTATTCCAAGTTGTAGAGATTGTATGTATAACTGAATACAACACTGCCCAGTCCTGCCTGTGGGCTTGCTGTACTATTTTCACAATTTTTATGTTTGATACCATCATAAAGCTTTAGTTGAACACGAATTAATTATATAGTATTGTGGCAGTTACGTGCTTATGCTAATTTCATGATTGAGATGAGGGGTGGAGTCTAGCCTGTCAATCTGAAGATAGCCATTCAGTAGCCAATGATGCCTCCGTGTGGGCATGGCTTTCTCCTGAGACTTCTGGGAAATCTCACAATATTTCCCTTGTGGAGATGAGAGGCTATCTCCCCAGTTGTTGGGAGTTAGTCTCAGAGACAATGAACTATGGACAAGACAAGGTGACAGCGTCCGAGGAGCTGGAGGGGAAGCCACATGGCTTTACCATGATGGCACCAGACTTCTGAAGCTGGAGAAGTCTCATGGAGACCCCTGCAAACGTGAGTTGCTTCTACCACCTTTGGATACTGTGAATGGATCCTGAGTCCTGGAAGCGAGGGGCTATGACGGCAGCCCTACCAGCGCCGGGACTCTGCACACACTGGCCTGTGCCTTCGTGAGTTGGAAGGAGATGCTATAGACTGATATCAGGCACATGGGCTTATATCGAACTTATGACTTTGTACTGGACTGGATTGGGATGCTTTCTTAATGTCTTCTTTCTATTATATAAACTGTATCTTTATATCCATATGCGTGTCTATGGATTTGTTTCTCTAGTTTACCCGAACTAACACAAGTATCAACAAAGTAAAGTGCCACTGTTATAAGTATGCATTATTAGACTATGCATATAAACCTGTAGAGCAGATGAAACTATTTTACATTCTGTTTGAGTAGCACAATTTCTCTTGTTCACATCAAGACAATTTTATGGTTATCAGGTGTTCTTGATTCAAACCAGACCTGAAATTTTTATAGGAAGAGGAATCTTAAACCAACATGGTATAGAACATAATTTATTATGGAAATATATACTTTTTAGTGCCAACTAGGGCAGCACTAAAATATTTCCATAGAATTATTTTGTTTACATATTTTCACTATAGATTGTGTATAAAATAGTGAACAAAGTGCCATTGAAATGTTTAAATTGATTTGGAATGTTTGATGAATTACTGTTAGATTTGCTCCCTTTTCTATTCATGGACTAGGGAAAATTGCTGGTGATTTCAATAGTTTTCTGGGTAAGAATATAAAAATGATTGCATTAAATATTGTGAAAACAAGAATTAAAATACAGCAATAAGCTATTATTAATAAAACTTGGCAGTTAAAATAGAGATGAATCTTGCTAGCTTCATAATGTTTATGTTTATATGTATTTTATGAAATTAAAGAGGTAATTTTATAATGAGCGTATGACTAATACTAAAAATTATGTTGTCTTCTGGAAAATCTCAATTTTTAAATACAATTTTTTTCTTCTTCCACTTATTTTTTATTTTTTATAACCATCCTTAGACTCATTTGAGTCTCACAGATGCTATACTCGTCAAAGAGAAGAGAGATGAAAGAGTTGGAGGTTGTAAGCCTTTGATTTCCTTCCTTGAATCACTACTTTCCTTATTTTTAGTTGTTGTTTTTTTGGGGGGCATCACTGCCCTCTAGTGGTGGAAGTAGGAGGCCCAGTCTTTGCTCCCAGAGAGCTGCTGCTGGAATTGAACTTCCACCCTATGGGCTGCAGTCCCACGCACAACCACTATGCCAACGGGGCTCAGCCCTGCTTTTCTTATTTTAGGTTTATGCTGCAGGGTTTTATCCATGTTCTGATAAAGTTCTCCTATAATTTGGTTTGAAGAGCCCTGGGAAGTATTTTTGTGGATTTTTTGTCTATAAAAGCACATTGATTTAAGAATGCTTTATAGTATTATGGACCATAACAATAAATATTCAGAATAATAAGTAAAGATAAATTTACATATTTGCCTCCAAAAATACATGATAATTCTCCTGTGTCCATTTGCTACTTCTCTCTGTTCATGTCTAGGAACCATATCATTAAGTACTTGGTTGATGGGATTTCATTTTTTCAAAGTCATGGAGACAAGCATAACAATGTGGTTAATTCTCAAAGGTCCTGGGTTGCTGATACTTAAATGTCCTGGATTGTCAGCATCTATTTATATTGGGGGAAAAAGTGTGTCCTCTTGCCTTCCCACTTCCTATTGCCATTTGCTTATTGCTGCTCACACCATCTTGCATCTTACCACCATGACTGTTCACATTAATGATGCTCTTCTTTGTTACTCTTCTTCATTGATAATAAGCACAAATTCAATTCCTATCCAGATTATGCAGGAAAAAAAGGTGATTGATAATTCGATTTCTTGTTATTTGACACTTATTCCTGGCTTGAAACATTGCAGACATGGAACAAAATACTATTACAGCATGTCTTCTCTAGAATTTTCAGATAATAATCACTGACTTTCCATTATAGTATCTGCCAATGTCCATTCGTGGAAGAACTAGAGTGACTAGCTTAACTTCTGGGGTGAGTGATGGGCCCAACATAAAGAATAGATCTTATTGGTGTGACATATACCTGCTACTGTGAAATAGAAGTGGGATCATGGTAACAAAATGGTCTAGTACAAAAGTTCAGGCCCATAAATGAGTTTAACTCATAAAGTATTTATACAAACCTTAGAAATCATCATTAAATGAAACTAGCACAATGGGAATGTTTCTTCTTAAGACATCTTCCATCAGTCTATATCCACTTCTGAAAGCAGTGTTCCCTTCTCGCTAACACTTCCCCAAATAATTCTGTGTTCTTTAATTTGTAATAAATTAAAAATTTAAGTTTGGCCTTCTGATGGGCACAAATTGTGTTCCTTTTCAATCTTCTGTGTGTAGGAAACATAAAGAAGGCTCACGGCATAAAATTGGGGATATAGGTTAGATATGATAAAATTTTCTAAGAAAATTCTTAGAGGGAAACACTTGTTACCCTCAAATACTCTCAAATAAAGAACAGACATATAGCCTTTTTTATAATATATTCTTTTTTCTCCAAAGTTTCATTAGAATATTGTTAGAATATCATACACTGTAATAGTTCAATCACATGAAGAAGAAATGTAAAATCATCATCACAATTAGTTTTAGAATTTTTTCTTCAATTTTGTATCCATCACTGTTAGAGCCCAACATTCGCTGCCATATCTCCAAGAGATACCCCATCCAGTTACTGCCTTTCTAGATTTACCTAGCTTGGATTTCACATGCAGAAAAAAATTAAAATGCAACAACAATGAACAGGAATAACAAAAGAAAGCAGGTAAAATGTCAATTGAATCAAAACCAGAAAATATTAAAATCTAGAATAAATTTAAATGCATCCAAAGGAAGATTGCTATCTGACAATTCTTCCAAACTGTTCAGTGCCTTCTTTCTCCAAAGTGGGGAGTCAAGTCCTTCTATGAGGGATTATGTCATGTCATTGCTCTTATTCAAGGGTGCATAGTATTCCTTTGTGTGTACATTGAAGGGTTTCTTTATCCATTCTTCTTCTGATGGGCATTTGTGCTCTTTCTACCTTCTTCCTATTGTGAACTTTGCTACAATAAACATGGGTGAGTGTATGCCTGCTTGTTTTCTCCCTCTTATTTCTTTGCTGCATATGCCAAGCAGAGGTATTGCTGGGTTGTATGTTATTTCTATTCCCCATTGTTTTAGGTATGATCCGATCACTTTCCAATGATTATACATATTTACAAGCCCACTACCAATATATGAGTTGCAATCTCTCCACATCCTTTCCACTATCTGTTTTTCTGTTTCACTTATTTTTAGTTGGGTTATCATAATCAATAAACATTAGGACATGCAAATTAAAACAATTTTGAGATATCATCTGATAGAAGCATAGATTTGATGGGAAAAGACTCCTTCAGAATCCCATACTTTTATCAGATCTTTTCGTCCAAGGGAACTTCGTGATGCTAAGGCAAGAATATTATAATGAGCACTTGTCTGTCTTCACTTACTGATTGAAGGGACATATTTAAACATGCTTTTATCAGACTAGATCCACATAGATGAGCTGCAAACCATGGATGTATGACCTGTCTCTCTCACTGTCATTGAGTCATAGCACAGAGAATTGCCTTTCTAGGTTTCTGAGACTCTAACCCTTACCCACAGTGGAAAACCTCACCAATCTCCCAATATGAGTTCTAGACGTGCAAACATAGGCCAGGCAGATTGAAGAGCAAAAGCAAAGTTTACTGGCTCACTTGCAAAAATGTGCTATGAGATTTATCTCACGATTTCTATGCAGATCTTACTCCATTAGTCCTTTGTGGCAGTGACTGGCACTCATCACTGGGATTTCAGTCCTCATCATTTTTGTATGACGGCCACAATTTGAGCAAAGGTCACAAAAATGGCACCTCTCCCATGTTCTTGGCTCTGGTGGAGGTACTGTATTTGTGTTCTGATATATGGGAAATTTGCAGACCACGTCCCCAAAGAAACTCAGGATACTACTTAAGTCACCCTCTCATACGTTGGGTAATCCTACCTCAGCTGTATAACTCACTACCACGGAGTCAATAAGGACTCATGCCGAGACACCCCCCGCCCCCGCCCTATCTCTTTGGCTTACAGGAGTAAAAAGCCCAGTCGTTTTTCCTGAAGAGTTGCTGGTGGTTGTGATCTACTGACATGCAGACAGCAGCCTGACACTTAACCACTATAACTCCAGGGCTCCATCATTAGCATAACAGCACACTGCAAAATAGAACTATAACACATGGCACAATAGAAGATTGTGCCTGGAAGTCCTTTATTGTGTATCAAGATACGCCTGGTTTTTCTAACCATTAGCTTTTCATATCGAAATACCCAATCTTTTACTAGGATAGGAACTCATCAGAATTTTCCTGTGAAATCTTGATTTCTCTTCACTCAAGCTCTGTGATCATGCACTTTCTTCACAGTATGATGAGTTCTTGCAAGGTACTGCCGGATACTTAACGAGGCAAGCAGCCCCGAGGGTGAGGTGACTCAGGTACCAGCTCCTCAGGTCTGCTCCAGGTGTCCTTCGAACCTGGGGTGCCGAGATTGCACTCCCTCCTGCATCTTCCTTCCTCATGAGACTGAGTTTTGTCATTCCTTCTTTTTTGTTCTTACTGTTGTGTAGGGAGTCATTTTAATGTCATATAAGCAATGCAGTTTTGGGGGAATATCCCTCCCCAGTGTGCACATGTGCACACACACATAGTGGTAATAAAAATATGTAAAATGGCTTTGTGGGAAACCTTAATCAAAACATGGGTAAATTCTTGGGTTTGCCAAAGACATGGTTCTTATGGTTTAAGCAGCAAATTCCTTCATTGTGATTCATGGCTTATCACCCTCCATTAGGAAAGTGTACTTTATATAATATTCTGCTGCACTGGGGGATCCGTGAAGGCTGTATCATATGATGAGGCTTCTGTGAAAGCTACAGACCAGACTTGAATTTCTTGTTGTTACTGTTTCTTTTGAATTTTCAAAAGCTTGCTAGTAGACAGACCTCAGGGAGTTGGCACGGACCCTCCTTCCCTTTTTCCTGTTCACCTCACAGATTATTCCCAGAAAGAGTATTCATTCAGGTTGCTTCCGGAAATATTCATGTGAAAAACTGTTAAACAACTCAGACATTCTATCAACAAAATAAACTATGATGGGGCTTGATACTGACTCATGTTATTAAACCTGATTTTGTAGATTTAGGCCCATCAAATTTTCTTTTATGCTAGAGAGTCTCTTGATTTAAGTTTTGTGAAAATTCCTTTGTTTTTAACAGCACTGCACTAGTTTCTTACTGGTTTCTTTAGGGATAGACTAATCTTGTATAATGCTGTTTCTTCAACAACTTCTTAATTTTCATTTGCTTTTTCACATACCTTTATTGTTATATAATCCCTAATAAGTCCAGTGGTTCATGGTCTCCAGAACCAGAGAAAGGGCGCATAAGCTGCAAATGGCAAGCAGAAAGCAAAGTTTTCTTGGAGAGGAGCAGAAGGTCCTTGTGCAGCAGGTGCAGACTTGAGTGATTTGCCTGTGACTGCATTAGGTTTAGGGGCTTTTGTCAGTTGTGGGGTACATGAGATGTCTGTTCCTCCAGGTGATGAAAGACCAATCCCAGGTCTGGTAGTGTTTCTCAGTTCCAAGCCTAAACCTGACCATCCTCTGACCACAACTAGGTCTTGAAATAGGTCAGCAAAAAATCTTGAATTTGCTGCTGCTGGAGTTTTAAATCAGCCTAGGGTCTGATGGCTGACAAATTACAATGCAATTGTTCTAGACAGTGGAAATCATCCCTCCAGACATCCTGCCTCTCCCCAAACTCCTTGGCTTTCCCTCATTCTACCTCTTCTCTCTCAGTATGTTATTAAAAGAAGAGTGGCCATTTTATATTATAAAATAAATGGAAAATTACAAAAGACCTCCATCTGAGCCGTTTATAAGGGCCACTGTGTGTGTGCCTGTTTATAATGACACAGGAAAATCAAAAGCTATTAAAATGCACTGTCACTGACTTGATTATGAATTCAAGTGGTGTTGGATAGCAAAGTCAACTCCTTCATTGGATGCCCAAGCAGGGTTTTGCTTCATGTTTCTCTCATTGAGCAGTCGATGGGTTCCAACAAACGCCAATTTTACAGAGAGAATTCAAGCACTTCAACAACTGCACCAAGAAAGCTCCTGGAACTATTCATAAGAAAGACTGTTAAGTCGGCTGAGCCTCGGTGGCACAGTAGTGGTGGACGGGACTGCGGTCCACGGGGTTGGCTGTTCAAATCCAGCAGCTGCTCACCAGGAGCAAGGCTGAGTTTATACTCCCACCAGGGAAGTGGTGAGAAAGAAAGAAAGAAAGAAAGAAAGAAAGAAAGAAAGAAAGAAAGAAAGAAAAGAAAAAGAATGATGGGGAAAAGAACTACTACATGGTTCTAATTTCTATAAGCAAAATTATGTGAGGACCCTTGACATTGACTTTTTCTATAAAAGCTTGATTTTGTAGATTTCAGCAAATCAAAGCTTATTAATGAGAGCATATTTTTCTGTTTTTGGTATGACATGACTGTGTGCAGGTTGACATAATAATACTGGTAGAGGAGAGTGATTAGCCTACTGTCAATCAAATTACTAGAAATATCATTTAAGACAGTTTGTTTTAAATCTAAAATATTGACAGTTTCCTCTCTGACCATAAAATTTATTTTAAACATAATCAGTGTGATAGTTAGGTTTATTGTGCTAACCAGGCAGATGAACACATGTGGAATTAATTAACATTGAGTTTAATTGAAAGGTAGAGGGCTAAGTGGCTCTGTGAACCTCGTCTTTCTGGTCTCTGGATCTCTGATTTTCCGACCAGTTGTGGCTGCTTTAGCTACTTCTCTGCCTCAGCTGGCTAAGGCTCATTTCCTGTGAGGCATCCCTGAGGAGAAGCCACATGAACCCTACCCTGATGCAGCACAAGGTGCCGGAGAAGCCACGTGAACACTCCTGTCTGTGCTGAGATGCTTACGTGCTCATAGATTCAGCTCTCCTCCTGCATTCAGCATCAGTGTGTGTGTTCTGTGAGTCTGAGTAAGGCTTTATAGGTCATTGTCAGTCATATGGACTAATATTGGGCTTATGGGCTTAGATGGGACTGGATTGGGATGCTTAATGTACAATAACCATTTACATAAAACTCTCTCTTATACACATATGAGTTCATGTGGATTTGTTTCTCTAATCTACCCAGACTAACCCATTATGGTACCAGGAGTGGGGTACTTGACAAACAAATCATAAAGTTGGAAAGTGGGAGTTTTTTTGATCTCTTCCTTTTGGTGGTGTTTCTTCTTTGACTAGTCCAAAGTCAGATATGTCCATGTAGTGTACTGGGTAGTTTTCTGGAACAAATATGGAAAGTTAAAGATCTGATTATTTTGTTTGGTTGTCTGGTTATTTTGTTTGATTATTTTGTTTTGTTTGTTTTGTTATTCCTGTTTAGAATGGTGAAAATTAAAGTGATTAATATATATTTAGAGCTCAGGGATAAAAATAACCATTTGATTTTCTCAGAAATCATGCTATTTAAGGAAAATGAATGACAGGTCAAAATGTCTGACAGAGAGCTTGAATCTGGCTTAATGTTCTCAGAGACCTAATCCCATATTTTGTATAAATAGAATAGTTTAGATAAGGGTTTAAACAGCTAAATAAGGATTGAACTTGACAGTTTAAGAATCAAGTGTAGCTGAAACCCTGGTGGCGTAGTGGTTGTGTGCAGGACTGCGGTCCACTGGGATGGAGGTTCAATTCTAGCAGCTGTTGGAAAAGGCTGGGTCTCCTACTCCCACCATCAGAGGGCAGTGATGCCCAAAAAACAAACAAAACAAACAAAACAAAACAAGAACCAAGTTTAGTGTCTGATTCTAGCTGATTTTTATGCTAATTATTCACATTATGATTGCTTGAAATATTGATTGGGAAGTATGAAAATAGAGAGCTTGCAAACCCATTTGTATCAAGCCATTAATTTGATCTTTAGATGGATTTAGTACACACCTGGAAAGAAAGTTCCAAAGAGTTTAGCTCCACCCCACCCCATGCTTTGGAGTAGTCAGGGCATTAGAAGGTGAAGAGACATGTCTATGAACTGTTAGCAAGGTGAAGAAAAAAGGAACTCTTTGGATTTGAAGCTTGAACTCCAGTGATCTTTGTCAGAAGCTGGAAAAAAATCTAGAACTATGAATAAAACTTCTCACTAGGACTGAATGTTGAAGAGAGACTCTGACAGGCTGAAATGCTTGTTAGGTGACTACCTACCTGCATCCACTTGTTGAGTCGAAATGGGAGAGATATAGCAATAAAGAGTTGGTTGAGTCTGGCCACTGACACCTATGGACCTGGTTTACAGGAAAAAGAGGAGATGAGAGGGGGTTGACTGGTCTAAAATTTATACTCTAGCATGAGGGAGCTAGGCTTGTTGAGTATTTGTGACAAGCCCTTGATCTAAAGGCAAGGAGACTAATGGGCACCAGAGGAGGCTAAATAAGGCAGCCCACATTGAATTGATCAGAATCTGACCAGATGAATTCATTTGAGCCTGTGAACTGGCGAATATTGCTGCAGGCTTTATGGACAGCCTGTCCTGATTTGACTTTGCTTATGGATATAAACTTCAGAAGTTTCCCACTGGAATGAAGAGTCATCATGCCAAAAATATGATTATCTCCTTAAAGCACTGGATTGATGTAAGTGGGCAGTATAGAAAGTATATAACCCAAATTAGGGGAATAAAGGCATGAATTGGTTGGCTTGCAAAGTTTCATAGATGCTGGAATATAGTCATAGGATTATAGGATTAAGGTGTAGATCTTAATCATAATTGTTAGATATGGGCAATTTTTGCTTTGTTGACTTTTAAAATGTTGTGTTTAAATAAGGGTGGTACATTTTTGAGCTATATTCATTTTAGTTTTATCCTATTACAAGCAGATATGATTTTATTATTGTTTGTTTGAAAATTAAATAAATACATGACTAAAGAATAGTGTAGAGGTGCCAAGTTGGCAAGGGTGGATTGTGATGGTTAAGGTTATTGTGTCAAACTGACCATAGAGCACATAGGATCAATTGAAGGACAGAGAGCTAAATGGCGTGGCAAGCCTCACCCATCTGGTCTCCTGCTCTCTCATGTTCAGACCAGTTGTGGCTGCCTGAGCTACTGCTCTGCTTCAGTTGTCAAGGCTCACTTCCTGTGAGACATCCCTGAGTCAAAGACACGTGGCCCTACTCTGATGCAGCCCTGGTGCTAGAGAAACAGTGTGGAGAACCCTGCCAGCACTGAGAGGCTTACATTCACACTGACTTGACTTCCCTCCTTCATTTGTCTTCATTGTGTGTATCTTTTGAGTCTGAAGAGGACTTTGTAGATTGATGTCATACATATAGGCTAATGTTGGACTTATGGGCTTGGACTTAACTGGTTTGGCAGGCTTAATGTATAATTCCCCTTTATATAAAGCTCTCTCATACGCATAATAGTTTATGTGGATTTGTTTCTCTAGTCTACCCAACCTAATAAATCAGTAATAATGATACTCTTCTAAATCAGGAAGAAGGTAAGGAAAACCACTGGTAGGTAGCCAGGCTACCTATACAGTATCCTCCATTATAGAAGGATATAGTATGGAGCTACTAAGGATGGCCGTCTTATACATGTTAAATTCATGATAAGCAGAAGTCCTGGAAAAATATGTGTAGATAATTATTTCCTGTGTACACACACAAAAAAAACTTTGCAGCATAATTTGCATATTGATTACTGTGATCATTGAAAAACCTGATTTTCGTAGCATAGTTTGGAAGACATAGGTAACATGCATGCCTTTCACTGGATTTTTAAAGCCATTGGAAGATAGCAAACCCCACTGTCTCTTCATGATCACAGAATAAATTTAGAGTTCTTCAAATTAGTCTGGCTTTGCCTTGGGCTAAAAAATTGACAGACCTTCCCAAATCATTGTGCCCAACAAGAGTCCTATGTTCAAAAGAACAAAGCAAAGTCCAGCCCTGTGCTCTCCTCACATTTAGTAGGTTGAAGCCCATTGCTCCTGCTGCTGTGTCAATCCAACTCTTTCAATATCATCCTTTTATTCACAGACCATCTCCTTTACCAAGCATGAAGTCTTTCTCCAGATACTGGATCATCTTAATAACATGTGAAATAAAGTTCTACCATCATTTCTTCTAAATAGCTGTACTTCTTCCAACATAGATTTATCAGTTTTACTCACAGTCTATAGTATGTTTAATATTCTTTCCTGACATAGTAATTGAAGGATTGTTTATTATTTATCTTCCTTATCTGTTGTCAATCTTTTCCAAACTTTTGATGGCTAGGCCATCAAAAGCATTTGCTTCTCAGAATGATCCTTTTATTTATTTTTTTTTAAAGATTTAAAGACATATTTTAAGGCGGGTTTACCCAATGGTATATGTCAAGTGCTTGCTTGACTAATTCTTCTAATTATTCTATATATGATGATTAAAATGAAACCTTAGACAAGGGCAACATTTTTGCTATACTTCACAATGTTATTTATTGTCCTTATTGGAAAGTTTTGTGTTCTTTCTGTTGAGGTGCAAACCATATTGTAGAGTATAATCTTTGCTCTTTATCAATATGTACTTCAAGTCTTCTTTGGATTATTTATTCAGCATACTGATTAAATGAGTGCAATGAGAAGACATATCACTAAAGCACAGCTGTCCTGATTTTAAACAATGCTGTATACTGTTGTTTTGTAATAAGAACCCTTTCTTGTTCTCTGTACAGGGTTACCGTGAGCAATGCAATTAAGACTTTTGGAATTCTCTTTCTTCCCAGGTCTATCCATTAGTTGGTATGATACACACAGTCAAATGTCTTTGCACAGTCAATAAAGCAAAATTAAGTATTATTCTGGTATTTCTATCAGCCCCAAATCATCTGATGTCATCAATCATATTTCTAGTGTAACTTCCTCATCTGTATTTACTCCTAGTTTCTGAAATTTCCTGTTAATGTGAATCAAAAAAATTAAGTTACTTTAGCAAAATTTTAATTATATGTGACACTTAGGATGCTACCTGATAATTTCTACATTTTGCATCATCTTTCCTTGCGATGAGCATAGATATGGTATGCACTCAGTCTGTTGTCCAAGCTGCTCTCATCAAAATGTGTTAGAGTAAACTAGTAAATACTTCCAGAGCAGCGACAGTATGTGGAAACACTTTAATTAGTATTTCATCACTTTTAGCCATCTTTTGTTCACCACCACATAAATGCAGTTTGAAATTCTTATGTCAATACTATAAGTTTTTGATCATACGCTATCTTCTGAAAAGTCCAAACCAATTCATTTTTATAATAGTTCTTATATATTTTGTTCATATTCTTTTGATAATTCCTACTGTGTTTAATATTTTGACCATAGAATCCTTCACTATCACAGGTCAAATTTTTAATATATTTTTCAGTTCCTAAACTTGAGAAAGCAAGTTTATTCTTCTCTTCCCTCCTCCCACCCCTAACTCCAGGTCTTTGTACATTTCATTATAATGCTTTCCTTTGCCTTCTTGAGTCTCCCTTTATTGAAACGTTATATTTAACTCACTTTATCACATTTTTCCTTTTGTTTTAGTCATCCTATATCCACGAGCAAATTTCAGTGGGCTTTCTAACATTGATTTGATCTCTTATTTATTTCTGTCCTTTTAATGACCTTTGATTTCTTCAACTGTGATGTCATTCTTTGGTCATTTATGAACAATGCATCCAATTTAGTCTAGTTTAGATGTTGTGGTAGTCTGAGGATTTTATGTCAACTAGATCCTCCTGCCTATGGGTGAAATTATATACTTAATTTTATACTTAATTAACCACCAGTGAGTTGCCAGAACTCTGTAATATTTCCACTGACCAAGGATCCACAGAACTTCATACCCACCAACCTGTGATCTTTCCTCATTCTGCTTAATTGTGCTAGTCTGCATGAGTCTGAAGAGGGACTGAAGGAATGGAATTGGACTTAAGTTGGACTGATTTTTTGATCGATCATTATTGCTTTATATAAAGCTATCTCCTATACATGTGAGTGTCACTACATTGTTTCTCTAGTCAAACAAACCTAACACAGAAGACTTCAATATTCAACTGTTTGTTCTCATTTTGGGACACACAAGTGAATTTTAAGTTGTTTATGCAAATGAATGTTCTACAACCTTTGCTTTCTTTATGTCCCTTTTATTCACTCTACTTCAAGGAGGGAGCTGTTTCCCAGTGGTGTTTTGATTACCTTCCAATCTGAGTGGCTTATCTTCTGGCATTACTAGGTGAGACAGTGTTTTGCTGACACATGCTTTTCAGGGGATAATGTTTCAGAAATAGACTGCTTTTTGTCCTTCTTGGTCTGTCTTAGACTGGACATTCTGCTTATAACTGTCCATCTGGGGTGATCCTGCTGACATGTGAATGACTGATGACATCACTTTTATTATTACCAACACCAAACATCAAACCCATTGACATCAAGTCAGTTCTAACCTGTGACTATCCTTCCCATAGTTCTGGATGAGAACTACCCGGTGGACGTCTGAGACTGTAACACTTTAGTTTTATGTGATTGGAATGCTTGATCTTTCGAGCAGATTGACTGGTGGTTTGAAACTGTTAAACTGGGTGCTAGCAGCCCAGAAAGTAACCCACCAAGTCACCTGAGCACAGAAATCCCTACAGTATGACAGATGAGTAGTGTGTGAGTCTGGGTTGACTAGAGAAAAAAATTCATAGACATGCATATGAAAGAGCTTTATATAAAGAGTAATTGCATATTAAGAAAATAGCCCAGGCTAGTCCATCAGTCCAGTATGAGCCCATATATCTGATTGTAGTCTGGAAATTCCGCTTCATACTCATGAAATACATGCACTGGTGCCAAATGCAGGAAGATCACAAATGGATGGGTGGAAAGACTCATTGATCCGGTCATTGTAGAAGTAGCTCAGTGACGGCGTGGGTGTCTCCATGACTCCTCCAGCTCCGGGCTCTGGCGCCATTACCATAATTTCTTCTGGCTTGTTATCACGGATGTCTCCCAGTGTGTATGTGTCACCTTGAGGAGGAAGACAGGAATTTCCATAATCCTTCATAGAAGGCCATATCCACACTCATTGACTGTGATCTGACTGGACGGCTAAACTATACTCCTTCACAAGTTGACAGATTATGTAACTGACACAAGTAGTGAGAGCATGACTGTTACTAGGTTACTCAGTTCTGACTCCTACAGACCCTGTGTAAAACAGAACTGAAAAAGCAGATCTGGTGGCAGAGTCATTCTTTAAGGACTTTTGCAACCTTTATAAAATTGAATGTCAATAAATAAATAAGTAAATGAATGAATGAATAAATGTCATATATCTTAGTAGAGCTTTGATGGTTTTCTTGCCCTGATCCTACTGGAATTGCGATCCTAATTGTACCCATTTGACTTCATTGTCTGCAACTTCCATGTCTGCAGAATTTTTTCATCCACACAAATTATTCATATTTGCTTTATTAAAATAATTAAGATTAAACATAGAGCCAGGAAACTATGATGAAATGAGGAACCTAACATCCACAAATTGATAAAAAATTTTGCTTCAAAATAGTGTAAAATATTTTTCAATGTTATCATATTGCATCATGGCAAATTAACTTTGATGATGTTACATCTTTAAATTTGACTCCCTTAAAGCTGGACTATAATATTGTTCAAAAAGCATTTGTGAATGAATAGCATTCATTAAACCCTATTTTGGATGGCTTAAATATAACGATTTTAATACATGCTTCTTGAAAGTAGAGGTAAATAGCTTGTTGGTATCTCTGCATTCTCAGCACCTACAAAATTCCAGAGATAGTTTCATGTTTTCAATCAATTTTGCTCAGTAAATGGCTTTATACGCATGGCTTTCTTTCCTTTCAACTGTGAAGGAGTTTTCCCTGACAGATTTGTACATTTTCCAGATGCTCACATTGCTAATTGGTCATGTAGTCATAGGGCACCAAATAAGTATTGGTTGACAGTGCTTCAGAAGTTATGTTAAAATCAATATATGAATTATCATTGACAAGTTTGGATTCCTGAAGTATTCATGGATAGATAGTTCATGATGACACAAAGTATTTTAATGCATTTGAGATTTGACTCACTAGAAGGCCAAGTCATTGATCAGCTTTATAATCTTTACGATGAATGACTTTAGCTCATGCATAGAAGCAGGCATAGTTGCTGTCACAAAAATGTGATCCATCATTTAGAAATTAGTTTCAGTTAATGTTCACAGATAAATTAGATTGCTTGCACCACTTGGGTATCTGCTTTGCTTCACCACTTTCATGGTTTCTCTTACCTTTTTGTGAGGCAGGAAAGTTCTTTGCCTCTAAATTCTACTGAGTAAAACTGATCATATTTGACATGTTCACATCTTAGGGCAAAAAAATCATTGAGATACTCACTACTTTAGTGCAATTTGGCACAATACAAGTTTACTAGGCACCACATTTATTCAGACTAAGGCACTATGCTCTGATTTCTAAAAGAAGCAGCTTTTCCAGTCAATAACAATTTACAGATAAAAATCAATCCATTTTACTTGACTGGGTTACAAAACACTATCCAAGTACTATGATTTTAAACATTTTTAAAGGAAAAACCCAGAAAATCAATTCAATTTGTTTTGTTAAACACTTTTAAATTTGTTCTTCTTTATGTTTTATCTTTTTATCTGAGTTTCTTCCCTTTCCACTCCTCATAACCTTTCATCTGTATTTTTATTTTTTCCCATTTTACTTCTCCTAAATGAAAATCTTACTTGGGACTTTTTAAGGAGAGACTTATGAAACTTCCATTTGTGACTATGGCAGACACATTGGGATTCATCAGACCAATTTCTTTCGCAGCAAGCACAAAAACAAGAATATAAAATAACAATACCAGAAAATAATTGCTTGAAGCCAATAAAAAATAACCAAGACTGGCAAAACAAGAAAAAACAAATGCTAAACAATTACACATGCCTTGATCTAAGGTGGGAAAGATATTTAACTAATTCTTTAGTGTTCCAGGGCCCAGAGGTCGAACAAAAAGCAGCAGAACATGAACTTTTTCCAAATACCTAGGACATGAAAGACTGCCTGTGTCTGTGACAGTCTCACTGTCAGTGGGTCATACGGTGGTGACTTGAAAAAGCCCCTCAGGTTTTTGTGGTAAAATTACGTGCTTTGGCTTATACATGAGTATATATGGTATGTTAATTTTTTAATATATAAATTTTTTACTCTAATATATAAACGTACAATTCTCTTAAGATAGACCGATATACATTAACAAAATTCAGATTCTTATGTTCACTATTATCAATAAGACATGGAGAACTTTACCAGAGCAATGGAAACAATGCATAAGCTCATATAGAAATTCTAGAAATAAGAAGCACAGTGGTCAATATAAGAGTCTCAATTTTTGTGGTTGTTAGGTGCACACAAGTAGATTCAACTGAAAGCAATCTCATGCACAATTAAAGTAAACTCTGTGTGTCCTACGCCAATCTCACCATTGTTGTGTTTGAACTCATTTTTGTAGCCACTGTGTCAGTCTAATTTGTTGGGACCCTTCCTCTTTTTTGCAGTCCTCTGTTTTTCCAAACATGATGTCCTTCTCCAGGCACTGTCTGTACTTCTTCAAGGACAGATTGCTTTGTTCTTCAAGCGGCCCCTGGTACTGTCAGTACTTTTTGCCAGCATCATAATTGAAAAGCATTGCTTCTTCTGCAGTCTTCCTGAGTCAATATCCAACTTTCACATGCATATGAAGCTATTGAAAACATGATATTTCCGGTGGGTTGGATCAGGCACAACTTAATATTCAAAATGATATTCTCTACAGAATTCTCATACAGCTGATTTGCCCAATGAAATGTGTCATTTGCTTTCTTCCCTGTCATCTTTATGCATTGAGTAGGAATGCAAGAAAAGGGAAGTCTTTGACACTTTAAATCTTTTTCCATTCACCAGGATGTCATCTATTAGTATAGTTGTGATGATTTTTTTACATTGGGCTTTAATCTATACTAAACCGAAGGATCAAGCTCTTGAACTTCATGAGAGTGCTTCAAGTTCTCCTTATTTCGGCAAGCACCTTTATGTCATGAGCTATCACAGGTTATTAATAATATTTTCTTCAATCTTGATGTCATATTCTTCTTCATATTGTCTAGCTTCTCAGATTATTTGCTCAGCACTTTAGATTGAATAATTCGAATGAAAGTTTAAAATCCTGACACATCTGATTTTAATATACATGGTATAACTCTTTATTCCCTTTGAAAAAGTTTGTTCTTTTTGAATAATGACCTTTGGGTCCATGCATAGGTTCTGCAGAAGCACAATGAAGTTTTCGACAAAGCCTATCCTTATCACTGTGATCCATAATTTTTATGATCCATGTAGTCATCTACTTTTGCATAGTCAATAAAGCAGAGTAAACATCTCTCTGGTATATTCTGCCTTCAGTCAAGATCCATCTGATGTTAGTAATGGTATTCATTGTGCCATGTCTTCTTCTGAATCCTGCCAAAATTTCTGGCCACTCCCTGTGGATATACTCCGTGACCATGATTAAATAGTCTTTAGGAAAATTTCACTTGAATGTCATATTAATCAAATCATTCTCTAACTTCCATGTTCTGCTGGCTTAACTTTCTTTGGAATGAGCACAGGTATGGGTTACTTCCATTGAGTTTTCTAGATAGCTGTATTCCAAACTTCTTGGTATAGAGAAATCAGTACTTCATCAGCTTAAAAAAACATTTCAATTGGTGCTCCATAATTCTTGAAGCCCTGTCTTTAGTGCAGCATGAAGTTCTTCCTTTATTAACTTCAATTATTGATCATTTACTTCCACTTGAAATGGTTGCATGTTGACCAATTCTTTTTGATACAGTGACTCTATTCTTTCGATACCTCCTGTATAATTAAAATATTTTGCCCATAGAATTTTTTATTTGATATTCAAAATGTGATATTTTTCTTCAGGTCTTCCAGCTTGATATAAAATGAGCATATGATTCCTTTCTGGTTTTCTAACACCAGGTCTTTGCCCATTTCATGCTAATATTTACTGCTATGGGTCTTATTTTCATAAACAGAACAGTAAAGAAAATTAGTGTGCTAAAAGTTCTGAGGAATATATTCATAATAATTCAGAAAAAAGATATAATGAACTTATTAAACTCAATGGAAGTTCTAAGATTATTTATCTAGTACCTAAGCAGAAGTAGAAATCCCAAATTTGACCTAAGTCAAATATAAAGATATGGCATAGTGGATAAAATATCGGGCTTTTATTGCAAGTACAGAAGTTCAAACCCAAGAGTCACATTATAGGAATAAGATGCTGCTTTCTGGTCCCAGAAAGATTCAGATACTTAGAAATTCAAAGGGGCCTTCTACTCCATCTGATAGCATCAACATGAGTTAAAATAAACTCAAGCATAGTGAATTCAAGTGACTTTGGTTTGAACAGAATTCTTCAAAATTGACAGAAAATATAAAATCATAAATTTAAGAACCTGTAATTAGAGACTTACTTTAGAACTCTTCCAAGCATTTGTCCTACACCCTCTTCACAGGTAACACACTGTTTAATCTTCATTTGTAACATGAAAAAATATTCTTGTTCCCTATTATCAATTGAACTGCCTGTACTATCTGCAGCACTCTCATAAAATGTTCTAACATTTTTAAATGCAAATATCTACATATCTTTCAGGAGCTTCTTTCCTACTGCCTATATGGAGTCAATACATAGTGTGCTCTCTTGGGCATGAAAATTATCACAATGGCCAACATTATTCGTGGCTGTATCTTTGCTATGGCCATAAAAAGTGTGTTGAGATAAGGAAGACAATATCTGTTATGCAACTAATTTTATAATAATCCCCCGTGGCACAGAGGGAAGAAGAAAATTGATTCTAAACCTTCAATAGTCAATTAGCTTTCATACTGGATTTAGAGTGACTCATAGCAGCTGTCTGAACACAGTGGGAAAGAATCATTATAACATACCTGTACTAGAGATTTGACCAGGCCAATCAGAAATGTGATAGAGTGTATGTGAAAGAGAGGGTGGTAAAGAAAGATTTTTTATTATTTTGACCCCAGGTGCTTCATCTATAAAAATAACTGTCCTGCTGTTGATAAGTTATATATTTAAAAACTAAAGAGTAAAAAAAGATAGACCGATGAAAGTATATATAATTGTGAAGGCAATATCTGACCTCCACTGACTTCACTAGAGGGAAAAAAATAAAGCTCAGCAGACCAAGGCTGATGGATATGTGACTATCATACCAACTTGCCTCCACACAGGACTGTCTATTTCTCTTCTGGCTACAGTGATTCACTGTGATGGCCACACAGCAATCAGACACTACTCTGATTATGGTGTTTGTTAGGGGATTTTATAGTTTTGCTAGGCATCATTGATTTGATTTTGATTCATAATAATTTTAAGCACAGAACAATCATTCCTGCAATTGTTATATTTGAATCCATAGCTGAAGCTCTCATGTTCCCCATCATGATGAGGATCTTTCCCTGGTTCTTCTAGCCTCTACTTAGCCAAGGATGATGTCTTTTTCTAAGGTTGGGCTCTCCTGATAGCATGTTCAAAGTATATGAGACACAGTCTTAACATCCATACTTATACGAAATGTTTTGATTCTGCTTCCTCCAAGAAAGGGTTGCTTGTTGTCTGGCAATTCATGGACTGTCAGTACTAAAAGCCACACAAATCAATTCCTTTCTCCCTTCTTTGTTCTTTGCCTGGCTTTCACACACATAGATGCAATTTTAAAGGCCAGAGCTTGTGTCAATGGCATGTAGTCATTAAAGAAACATCTTTGCTCTTTAACATCTTATAGAAATTTTAATTAAAAAATTAAAAGGTTGTGCAACAGATCAGTTCAATGTATTATGTTATTTGATTACAGGATTGTTCTTTTTCATGAGAGGTGATTGTGCATATAAGGAAAATGAAATCCTAAACAACCTAAAACTTCTCTCTATTATAATGTTTCTTATTTCCCTAGTTGTGTTATTCCGGGTAGACTAGAGGAAATAAATTTCAGAGTAACGCATATAGGTATAAGGAAAGGGTTTATATACAAAAGAAATGTGACCCTAAGAAGGCATCCCAATCCAGTCCAGTGCGAAGTCATAAGTCCAATAATAACCCATATGCCCAAAATCAGTCTATAAAAGTCTGCTGCCGACTCAGGAAGTCACAGGTCAGTGGGTGCAGAATTCTGGGGCTGGCAGGGGTCTCCCCATGGCTCCTCGCTTCCAGGGCTCAGGTCCTTCAACAGCATGCCACTCCAGCTTCAGAGGTCTTTCTTCATCCGGGCTAAGCCGTGTGGTCTCTCCACCGGCTACTTCAGCCTCCCAGCCGTTGCCATTCTATGTTGCCTGTGGTTAATCATCTCTTAAACTAACTCCCAACAACTGGGGAAGATAGCTTCTCATCTCATGAGGGAAATACCGCGAGATTTCCCTGGAGTCTCAGGTGAAAGCCATGCCCACACCGAGACCTCATGGGCTACTCAGTGGCTTTCTCCAGATTGACAGGTCAGACTCCACCCCTACATTTCAATTATAAAATTAGCATAAGAACGTGACTGCCACACTAGTTGTATGTGTGTGCTTTCTCTTTACTTTGAATTGTAATCCATACTGAAGGCTGTATTCTTTGATCAAAGAATAACTAAATCAATATATAAATACTACAACTAAAACCATGGGTCATGAAATAACTAAAAGTCCAAAGTAGATGTCAGAAAAGACTGAAACTTGCTCTTCAGTGTAGATCTGCTATTTCAAAAGACAGCTAGATATGACAGAGTAAAGCATTTTGATGAGATACGCAAAGACTTGGGTACAGAAAACCAAAAACAAGAGTACACTCAGCACATCTCACACTGAAACAAATGAAGACAACTGAAATCTTAAAGATATAACATTCTCTATGGGCAAAACAGGTATCAGTTTAGATGAGTATAAGATATTAATCCATAAGAGGAAGAAAAGTGATAAAAGATCCGTAGAGTAAACTGTTGGAGGGTTGAGAAGTAAGTTAAACTGTTGATTATGAAAATAATGGTTTGAAATGCAACACACCACCTAATTTACATTTTTTTTTAAAAAATGGAAGTAATCCATGAGGTCATTGCACCAAAACAGTTATTCAACATTTAACCATTTCAAGAGATAAGGTCTGACCAAAAGTCAATTGTATTGAAGGAAAAAGACAAAGTGTACTGAAATCATTAGAGGAAAAAAGAAAACAAGATGCTGAGTCTTCATGGATTTATAAAGAAAAATGTGGCATCAGAAGCAGAGGAAGGGTCACTAACAATTCAGAATTTGCAAGTGATCCAATCTTGCTTCCTGAATGCCAACAGGTTGTGTAGTATTTCGTTATGAACATGCACACTCTTTCCCTAAGATGTTGTTTTTCAGTGGACCCCAACTCATACAACCCCAGGCCCAGCAGAAGGAAACACGTCCAACCCTGCATATGCTGGAACCCATTGTTGCATGCACTTTGTCAGTCCATCTCTTGCATGGGCTCCTCTCTTTTTCTGCCCCTCTACCTTCCCAAGAGTGATGGCCTGCCTCAGGGATTGACTTCTCCTGAAAATATTGGCAAACTCTGTAAGACAATCTCCCAATTCTTGCTTCTAAGGAGCACTCTGGCCTCACTTCTCCCAAGACAGGTCTGTTTGTCTTTTTAGCAGTCAATATTCCTTTCAATCTTCTCCACCAGCACCACAATTCAAACACAGAGACTCTTCTTTAGTCTTCCTTATTCAATGTGTGACCTTCACATGCAGAGCAGGTCATTGCAAACACCATGTCTTGGGTCAGATTCACATTAGTCTTCTGAGTAGTGTTCTTGCTTCTCCACACGCTAAAGAAATGTTTTGCAGCTGATTGGCTCAATGCAACGCAGCATTTGAGATCGTAACTGGTACTTCCATGTAAATTGATTGTGGATTCAAGCAAGGTGAAATCCTTGACAACTTAGATCCTTTTTCCATCTATCCATTGTGCCTGTTGTGAGGATTTTGGTTGTCTTTACATTGAGTTGCAATCCATGTTGAAGGTTAGAATCCTTTATTTTCATCAGCAAGTGCTTCAATTCCTTCTCACTTGAGACAGATGTTCTGAGATGTAAGTTGGATGCAGTAAAGTTTGCATTTTAGTTTTCTCATACTTATTTTCATTTCTTCAACTTCAAACTGAAAGTGTATATGAACAATTGATGAGTTGTTCAGCAATTTGTCTGTGACCTGATTTTGGCTAATGATAATGAGTATATTCATCATTATTTTACATAGATATAGTCAATTGGACTTCTATATATTGAATAGTACTTGTATTAACTAATCTTCAAATGATATATAGATCTTATCCTATTTCAAAAAGCATTATATTCCCAGATAGATGGTTAAAATATTATTTATGTTGATGAATGTGACACCTTACCTCTTGAATTTATCATTCCCAAGATAGCCAATCTTATAATTATCTGATTTCAAATGTCCAAAAATAGTTCATTTCAGCTCACAGACTAATACCTCGGTTATCAATCATTATCAATTTCAATCTTCTTAGAATCGGCTTTTATACATTTCACATTCCACTTCTTAATATATATTTGTAATTATCTCTTCCCTTTTTCCCCCAATAACTCATAAATGCTATAAAGAATGAACAACTCTAGTGCCAGGTGTACTAGTTAGCCATTCTAGCTTTTCCAATTAAGTGTCTGGAAATTACATGGTTCAATTCTGCAAGATAAATTATGTCTTCATTGCAAATATGATTTTCATTTATATATATATATATATATATATATATATATATATATATATATATATATCCAGGGGCTGCCTATAGGTCAGATAACCATGTGCTTATACTCAGATTTGTATCAAAATGAGATAAAATTAAAAGAAATATATAAAAGCCATATATATATATTATGTGGATTTAGATGCACTCTCAAGAAAAGATTTGATGCAGTGGATATTAATGATGTAAGACAAGACAAGACAAGACAATGAGTGGGATGGCATCAGCACCATTGCACAGGAGTGTGGGAGAGTCATTAAAAGGAAAATAAAGAAAAATCTAACTGGATATTAGAAAGAACTCTCAAACTGCTCTTAAATATAGACTGGGGTGAATATTAAAAAATGATGATGCGAAGAATTGGATGTAAAATGTACGATGACATCTCTAGGAAAATAAAATAAAGCACTCTAATAAAATGTGCCAAGATCTGTACGTAGAAAATAAAAAGGAAGGACAATTTTTAGCATATCTCTAGTTGAATGGACTGAAACAAATTCAAGTTTGGAATTGCAATATTGAATGATTTTGAGGGGTAACAATTGAATCATGAAAAAGCATAAAAGAAAGAAAGAATACATAAAGTCACTGACAAACAAAGGGGGGGGCTGACTTTATATCATGTCCACATTTAGTATATGGTGAAGAACTGTTAGTATTGAAGAAAGCAGTCCTCTGCACTGACAGTTCTAGCAAAATTGAAGGGAACATGGATTGAGGGAGTACCTAGCTACATATTTCAACAAGCTCATGCAATGCTGGAGCATTCCCTAGTCTATGCCAAGAAATGGGAACAGAGCTAACTGCCCAACCAACTGGAAATTATCCTTCTTTGTAATCATTCCAAAGAAAGGGGGTTCTACAGAATAGGAAGATGTGAGGAAATATCATCATATCTGTTATGAGAAAGCAAATTGCTAATTTACTTTCTCTGATCAAATTTTGTGTAGAAATTCTGAGGGTGGAAATTTAAGAGGTTTTAGGCATTGTTTCTTAGCTTTTTCTGTCCTTGGGTAAGTTTTTCCATCTTTCTCTTCTGCTTGAAGATAATACTCTATATGCAATGTAGGTAGGTAGCACCTTATAGGTATGTTGAAGTCAATTCAAACAATTAAAAGCTTATTTTCAATTATTTAAAATTATTTCAATTATTTAATTATTTTCAATTATTTAAAAGCTTTCTTTTGAAATAAATTGTTGAAAAGTAGAAGTTTTCATTCAAATTCAGCATCTGCCACTCTTTAATCACTTATATCTAATTATATAAATTCATGTATGTGGGTGTGAATATTTGTATATACTTTATCACAAGGTCAGCATAATTCTTTTCCAAAATTCAAATATAGGCAAGCAATTTCAACAATTTTTGTGTAATATAAAATAGATATTAATTATGACACTGACCACTCCTGTGGGTCATGATATATTTCAATTCACTACTGGGTAGGCTGGCATCTTCAAAGCCTTCTCTCTTGGTTCTTATCACATTCACATAAAAATATTTAGGTGAGATAAAAAAGAAGATATCAATGGACTGAATTTATTAAAGGGTTATGTCTCACACAGTGGTGCAGAAGGGACATGCAACAAACACAAGCACAAGATTTTTATACTGGTGATGATGGACCTTCTGTTGTGGACTGACTTTTTATAGAGTATTTGTCCATTATGGATTGTATTCTCCTAACATACCTTTTTTTTTTCCTTTAAAAGAGCTTAACATGCCTTCCATGCTTATCCTATATGGGTAGGTACACTGAGTGTGACATTGCCTTTACTGCTTTTTAAAATTAAAATAGTAAATAAATAAGAAAATATTTTAAATGTCTTGAAAAGAATGAGAGTAACATATGTACAAACATGGTTCAATTGATCTATGTGTTGTGATAAGAGTTGTATGAGCCCCTAATAAAACTATTTTTATAAAAAAGAAAGAAGTAAGTGATATATATTGATATATATGTGTATATATGTGTGTATATATATATATGTGTGTGAGTTCAAGTGTATACACATTTCAATATGCATTTTATCTTGTAAAATTTGCAGTTTCTTTAAGAAACTTTAGCATCCTACTGTTTAGGGAAAATAAATGTATTGTAAATATAAATTACTTTTTTTAAAACAAGCTAACACAAACTAAGTGCATGGTATTTGAAATAAAGAAATAAAATAAAAATCTCAGAAAAAAAGCTCAACGGTTTTATTGATATACAAATCACATGCCATGATATTCAATGGTTTAAACATATTTAAAGAGTTGTGAAATCACCACCACAAGCCATTTTATGGTATTCTGGTACTCATTATTGCCAGCTCCCCATTGGTCCCCAACCTCCCCTGCCACTTAAACTAGCATTCAATAACTGCCTCTGTAGGTTTATTGATCCTAGATCTCATGCCAAGAAAATCCTACTTTACGCCCTCCTGATAATAATAATAATCATAGAAAACCTGAAGTCAAATGAAAATACAAAATAATAAAAACTGAAGCAAATTTAAAATGGGTCAAAAGGGAGAAAATTTGATAGATTTTAAATTTTAACCTAAATACTTTTCCATTAATTCTCTTTCTAAAGCACTCTATCTGACAATAAGGTTATTCAAGTTCCTGGTCAATGGTCAGAGGTAATGTTGACAAAAGAGAATAGGAAATGCCATCTGACTGGTCTAACTGATGGGTCACCACATACCAGAATCAGGGAGGAGACAGGACGCTATGAGCCTAACCACCCAGGACCCAGCCAAATGAGGACATAGCTGGGTCTCAGCCAACTAGTGGCCCAACCAAGGCTTGAGTCCAAGCCAACCAGGAAGCATCACTATTTTATTTCCATTTGCTTGCTTGAAAACTCTAGACCCGAGTTCAATGGCCACTGCCAAATATATAAAAGGGCCAGTCATTTCTGGGTGGCACCTCACTACATTAGCCCTTTCTAAGCGTAGACCTGCTGAGGTCGTCATCAGTATATCCTAAATTTACTGCTCAAAAAATCCTGCCGTGCTGCCTTTTTTTCCTACCTACTTGCATAGTCTCTGCATTGTCATCATTCATCATTCTTTTTGAAGAGCTAGTCAGGCTGAGTTTTCTCAGGGAAAGGGGTCACTATACCCTAGTAATTCTTAGGAAATTTGATCCACCCATGTGGAAAGTCTGCAAATGGATTTTGGGCTTTCATTGTAATCCACGGGCTTCTGCAAACTAGATGCTCAGAATTTAATCTCTAATACAGTTGTCTCCTCTAGTCTTAGATTTTATTATTTACAGTACTTGGCTCTCACAGGTTGGGGTACTTTTTCCAGGTGGACTTTACTAACACTTCATTTAGATTAAGCCTTGTTTTAAGAGACGTCTGGGTCTCTCTGGTGCTGTATAGAATATCAGATTGCTTTATTTATTTAATTCCAAATAATTGGCAGGGCTCAATAAAGGGCTCTATTTCACAACCCTCAAAGTGCTCCTAAAATGTTCTAGATGATTATGCTTGTAACATTTTTATACGATTGCTGTATCAGACTATATTGTGATCAGCCTTTGTATTGTTTCTATCACTTTGTAAGTTCTTTGAAGGTAAAACACATTTTATATTTGTATTTCATCTTAGATGACATGCTGAAATTAAGCAGACACAATGGTAAGACATTCTGGATTGTTTTTATCTACTCTCCACTTCAAAAATTATTTAATATTATATTCAAAATTCAAAGTGATTTTGGATTAGAGCCTAGCATTAAACATAATTTTTTTGTTTGTTTTTCATGTGTATCTCAGTGTCGCACATATCCACTTAATGTACGAGAGAGTGAAATGTAAAATCCACACATAATACAGAATGTGTTAAGTGACTGACCTAGTTTACAAGGGCAGTGGAATCGTAAGTGCGAAGGTTTTACAAGTGGATTTTGAAAGAGCTTTCTCGTAGACTTGGTCTCATATCTTTGTTGCTTAGGATTAGTAGCTTTTCTCAGTCACAGATGGAGACTTCCACCTGAACACAGCTTCTGCCAAAGAACTCCCACAGAGAGCACATTTCAAACCTGTGACTGTGCAGAGCTATAGCCCAGGGTTGAAGGACAAAATTTAGAGCACTTGGCTCAGGGTGCAGGGGAGAGAGCTACAAGGGGAGCTGTAGAGCAGAGCAGGTTTGGTTTGGAGTTTGTTTTTTTCTTCAACCCTATTTTGCAAATAAATGGGCCTTTTAGCACCTACTGCTCTCGCAAACTCTTAACATGATGAAAACTCAGCCAAAATCTAGTCATGGATGTTATACTTAGACTGTATGTAAACTATTGAGAATTCCACATTGTGGGCATTCCTTTAAAACAGTACACACTGAGTCCCAAAGCATGGTTAAAAAAACAACAACAGACTCTTCAAAAGCATCCTGGAAGTCTTCTAATAATAATAATAATAAATGTTGCTATGTACTCCTCCTTTCATTCTGAGCAACTCTATGTACAACAGAATAAAGTGCTATTAAATCCTGGGTCATCTTCACAATTATTCATATGCTTGAGTCCATTTTTTTGAAGCCACTGTGTCAATGCATTGCATGGAGGGTCTCCCTCTTTTGGATTGACTCTTCCAAGTATGATACCTTCTTCCAGGGACTTGTGGATTCTCCTGATAGCCCTTACCCAGTAAGCATTGGATTGCTAACATCAGAGTGTATGGTTCAAACCTCCCAGCCTCTCTGAGTTAACCAAGATGATCTCTGTCTGCAAACATTCATTCACTGACTTCAAAACACAACATGGGGCTGTTATCATCATATCACATCCAAATCATATTTTGCTTAAGAAAATTCAAAAAATAGTTGCCACAATACATCAATAAGAATAGAACAGCAACTCAAGCAGAATTTTATACAGAACTTATGATGAGGGATATAATTGCTGACATCAGGTGAATCCCAACTGGCTTCAAAGAGTTCCAGAAAGATGTTTACTTTTTGATTGTGAGGATCAAAACTACTTCAAAAGTTTACTAAGAGTTAAAGTACATGACATTTAGTTTTGCTCTCACATTTTTAATCCCTTCAGAGGCATATGAAGCCAGATATTGAATAAGGAAGACCAGAGAAGATAGTTGCATATGAAATATGATGTTTGTGAAGAATATTGAGGGTAGCTAAGCCTGGCACAATAACAAGCAAATCCATCTTTGGAGGAAGTACAGCTAGTGTACTCCTTAGAATTGGATTTTTATATTTCATTTCACACACATAGGGGATATTTTTTAAATATAGATTTTTGGGTGGCTCTGATAGCTTTTATACCATTTAATACATCATTTGCATTAAGCATATTTGTACACAAGTTGCCATATTCATTTCCAAATATTTTCTTCTTGGGCTCTTGGTAAAAACTCCTCTTCCCCCCTTTCCTCTGGTTCTTTTTTTTTTTAAATTCCAGCTCCCAAAGTTCCCTTCCCTCCTCCTCCACCCCCACGAAACCCTAATGATTTACAAATTGTTATTACCTTTTCATATCGTACACTGTCCAATGTGTCGCTTCACCTACCCCACTTTTGTCCACACCCCAGAAAGGAGGTCATATGTAGATCCCTAGAATTGGTTCCCCCTTTCTACTCCACCATTCCTCCACCCTCACAGTATCACTATTTGCCCCACTAGTTCCGAGGGATCATCTATCTTAAAATACCCATGTTTCTGATGCTAGTGTACATCCCCTGGATCTGTCTGGTAGAATTGGGATCATGATAGTGAGTGGGAGGAATCATTTGAGAATGAGAGGAAAGTTGCACATTTCATTGTTACTACACTGTGCACTGACTGGCTCACTTTCTCTCTGCAATCCCTCTGTAAAAGGATATTGCTTTGCTTATTGATGGGCTTTGAAATCCTAATCTGAACTCCCCCTCATTTATAATGATATAACTTTTTGTTCTTTGATGCTTGATACCAGATTCCTTTGAAATCTCATGGTCGCACAGGCTGGTGTGCTTCTTCAATGTGGGCTTGCTTCTGATAGCTACATCTTTTGATAGCCAGGCACCATGAGGTTTCTTCACATTTGCTTATCTGCATATTTGGCATCAGAAATCATATCAAGAAAGTGAGCATATAATGTTATAATTATTAGTTCTTGAAACCTGATAATTGATCCCTTTGACACCTCTTGGTCCCACAACCTGGTGTGCTTCTTCCATGTGGGCTTTGTTGTTTCTGAGCTGGATAGCCACTTGTTTACTTTCAAGCCTTTAAGACCCCAGACAGTATATGTTTTGATAGCCAGGCACCATCAGCTTTCTTCACCACATTTGTTTATGCACAAATTTGTTTTCAGTGATTGTTTTGGGGATATGCACATCGTAGAATGCCAATTTAATAGAACAAAATGTTCTTGCACTTAGGAAGTACTTGAGTGGAGGTCCAATGCCCATCTCCTGTCCTAATACTAATCTGGTAAGTATATACATGTTGATCTATTTCCTCATCATTATAAATAAATATATGCACATAGTTACATGCCTTTATTTAGACCTCTATAAATGCCCCTTACTTTTAAGTTCTTTCCTCTATTTCCTTATACCTCCTCTCGTCAAACCATTATAGTCAACCTCCATTTGACTTGCAGTATTTTCTCTCTGTTACATTAGCCTTGATCAATCCTTAAAGGACCTCTCATATCTGCCATGTCACTGACTTTGCATCACTTGCTATTCCTTTATCCCTGGGCCAGTCAGCACCACCTCCTTTCCCCCTTCTTCCCTTCTCCCATATCCACTCAGGAACCATCAGTCCCATCATTTTCACCTCTAGACTGTTCATTCAGCCTGTTTTTTCTAGAGAGACCTGCAGAGAAAACAATATGAACAAAAAAGGCATCCTAAATTGAAGCAACCACAGAAAACAGAACAATGATAACATCAACAAATAAACCCAATGTCATATTATAATATAAAAATAATAACAATATAAAAACCTATGTTTGTCACATAGGGAATATTATCAGAAAGTCTCTACCTGCCCGCTGTCATACAGCCATAAATACATATCTATGATTTAACCTGGAAAATACACCTTCCAGGCTTTTTGCTATAATTTGATTTGTCACTTTAATAATACCATTTCTGTTATTTATTTACAAATTCAAATTTCTCTAACATATATGTGTCAGTCTGTGCATATGTGCATTTTAACATTAATTTGAAAATTTACTACTAAGTTGTAGCTAAAATAAAATATTAATATAAGTGTATCGCTTTTAGGTTACTATATCCTAAAATAAATTAGACTTATATTAACAAGTATTACTTGAAGTAATGAAGTTGTAGTTTCTCTGAAATTAGTACATGTTAGAAGAGCACTTTATTTTCCATTCAAAATAGTCTTGCTTAAAATTTCAGAAATTTCTTTTCAATCATTTGTATCTCCAGATATGTTTCTTTAAATGCTTCCATTAACTTCTTATGCTTTTTCTCAGATAGACATCATTTTAAATCAACATTGAAGAAATACTTAGATCTTTGTGTAACTGTGACTTTGATTTTGTACTTATGTGTGCATGTAATTCTTGTAGACTAATTTTTACCTACCTAGATTGTCTCTGTCATTGCTAAGTAGTAGAATTTTGGCATATGTGCCATATTTAATGAAATTATCAACAATATATTTCATTCATATATTTAGTATATTTCTTGATCACTCATTTATACACTATGAATACTTTCAGATATATTCTTTGAAAACCTTTTTCCACAGTCTCCCAGCCACAGTAAACTTATCATTCACTGACAACCAAATAACAGATTGCCATGCAGCACACTGTTTTAGGTGGATTGAATAGAGAAGCACATCAAATGATGTTCCTATATATGTAAGAAGAAAGAGCTTTATGTTACAAAGTAATTCTATATCCAGAAAACAGCACATCTCAGTGCAAATCAAGTCAATAAATCTAATACTAGTCCATATGACCCTCTTCAGATTCATGAATCCACAGGTAATGATGCAGAATGCAGGACGATTACAGACTGGTGGGTGCGAGGCCTGTTCTCCAGCACACATCTCCAGAACTCTGGCAGCAAAAGGGTTTGCCAGCAGGAAGGTGAAGGCAGAGAGAGAAGGGGAAATTCCCAGGGCCCTCCTTATAAGGAGGCTGCATACACAAGGAGGCAGCATCAGGCTATGATCTGGTTAATACAACCCCTACTCTTTTGTTTATTTTCAAGTTGATAGGGAATTATGAAATTGCCACAAACACTAATTGTGATTCCTCCCCGCACCCCAAGGAAAAAGATACATATGTAGAAGCATGGCATTCAACTTGAAGGATCTGAATCTAAAATGAAATGCATGATAGAATATCCCAGAATAGATCTAATGGTGCTCAAATGTTTATGATGATGAATTCTCTAGGGGCATAATTTCATTCTAATGAAATAATGCCAATAAAGACAAATGCTAATCCCCATGAAATATTCACAGTATATTGTAAAAATGCTGTAATATGTGCAAACTCATTAATATGCATTAAATAATTAAGATATAAGAAAGTCACTAGGAATTATAAAGGATGTAGTATATAAACATTGTCTTTCTCGCTCACTGAGAAACACATTGCTGTTTTCCCATATATACAGAGAACTATAATTTGAGACTCAAAATAAGATTTATGGATTGAGTTATTGTTTGGCTAACCACACTTTTTCTTAGATATTGTTTTTGGGAGCTTTGCTTGATCCAAAATGTGATCTCAATAATAAAATATGATTTTTATCTGTATGTGTTAGTTTCCATGTCACCCAAGGCAGCCTCTCAAAGTGCCCCATGGAAAGTAATGAGCCATGCGACAACTGCCAGATGGTTTACGGGTTTATTCATTACAAGACACAGTCACTGTGTATTAACAAAACAGAGGGAAAAAAATGAAGGCAAGGTCACTGAAAGCAAAAAATGAGACAAGCCAGTGCCATAGAAAACCAGGACATTTTCATCTACTTTAATTGTAGCTTGTCTGCACTCAAATGTCTCCCATAGTTAATCAGGAAGTGAGGTGATGGTGCCAGTAACTCTGCTGATTAGATATTTCAAGTGGTGGACTATGATGTTTTAATAGATACCGATTTCAGTCAATCATGAACAAACTTCCACATGAATGAGCATATCATTATCCTTAGTGATCATGCACTGCATGCATTAGAGGAAAATTAGAATTCTTCTAAGGACTACAAGCAAAATAAATGGATTTTTATTTTAAAATACTGGTGCCGCCACGGCTTCTTTTCCTTACTTCTGGGAGATTGCGATTCTAGGAAGCTCCTCTTTTCTCAGATCCCCTAGAGGAAAGCGAACCCTCACAGAATTCACTCTCCTTTACTGAGGGAGGGAAGGGAACATACTTTGGTTTTCTCAATATATGGAAATATTATTTTCCTCTGGCTGACTTTTTTTCCCCATATCGTCTTTCTTATTTTAATTGACTTGATGGCTGGAACATTTAATTTGGATTTTCCTTTTGACCCCAATGGATCAGGGGGCCTCCTAGTGTCAGAGAGATTTATTTGCCGAGGCGTGACCATGAAAGAACAAAAATGGCTAATAGTTGCTGCTTGATTGAATATTCATATTGTGCCAAGCTCAGTGAAAACGTTGGGTTGGCAGTTCAAATCCAGGAGCAGCACTCTAGGAGCAAGGCTGGACCTCCTACTCCCACCAGAGGGCAGTGATGGCAAAGAAAAAAAGGGAAAAAAAAAGAAACATTGAACACATTTTAGTCATAGAACTAATTAGAATCTTTGAAACAAATTTCTTTAACTGCTTTCAGGTCTTAAAATGTGTTTGACGTTTAAGTGTTTAGTTGATGTTTTATTTTGGAGCCATTTGATTTGCCATACTGTAATAAACCATGATCCATATATTTTTCAGTGATTGATTATACAGAAAGAGGTCAGTGGGCCTTTCTTCTGGTATTGACTTTTATTTTCACCCTTTCAGTTACCAGCCACATGCACCCTACAGAGATACAATCTTGAAGAGATCTTTATTTCATTCTCTACATAGCTATTGGTTTAGGATCTGCTCTGTGCTAGTTCTTTCCTAAGGAGATGTACGAGTAAGCACACAGGCACAAAGTCTCTCCAAGGAGTTCTTTCACTACTAAGAGAATATGACAATAAACCATAAGTCATGGTATACATGCAATACATGTATTGCAGCAATAAATCCTAAGGAAAGAAATAAAGCTATGTAAAGAAAAAAATGTAAGGTAAGAGGGTATTATTTTATTCAATTGGGGGGGACATCACTGCCCTCTGCTGGTCATGGGAGCTACTCAGCCTTGCTGCAGCTGAATTTGAACCGGCAAGCCAGTGGGTCGCAGTCCCGCACTCAACCACGACGCCATCGGGGCTCAGCAAGAGGGTGTTAGTTTATAAAATGACTTTAGTGAGTGACTCCCTGATAAGGTGTCATTTTATCATAATCCTAAAAGAAGTAAAAGAGCTTTGCAGATACTTGATTTTGGGGGGAATAATCTGGTTGCAGATGCTTAATATTGGGAGAAATAAATGTCATGTCCACAAGGCATAAAAAAGGATCCTAATGACTAGAGTATTGAAGGGAGAGGGTATAAGTGGAAGCCTGCGTAAAGAACTGGGAAAGCCAAAAATGCAAACTTTATTCTTCTTGAAATATGAAGCCATTGGAAGATTAGGAGGTTACTCAATCTGATTTGATGTTCCAAGAGGCAAAAGTGTCTTGGGAATATGGAATTGACTAAATATGAGATAAAATTAGAAGTAAGTTAATAGGCAGGAGAAGATGGTGTCTTGAATCAGTAAACAGGTAAAATTAAAGAACTGGTCAAATTTTGGAGCTATTTAGGAAGAAAAGAGTGAAATACATGCCAATGTATTGATTGTCAAATCTGTTAAAAAAAACAACAGTTTCATTGGTCTATTTTTGCCTATCATATAATTCAATAGTTCACATATATTAGTAAGGGCTCTACAATCATTTCCACAGTCATTCTCAGAACATTCAATTCTTTCTTGGACCCATTGTCATCAGCCCTCACCTCTCAGCAACCTTAAACGCCCATCTTATCCCTCCAGAAATCATCAATGAAGTAACTGTGTCCACAGAGGTACCCGTCGTGGATTTAATGTACAGAAAACCCGAGGAAACAAAATAAAGGAGGAAGATATCATTTGGCATGATAGCAAAGAAATTCACATTCCTGGTCTGTGGTCTGATGGGATTCACTGTATGTTGACTGTTTGAATAAGTTTTAGGCTCCCATTGCCAATTATAGCCCTCTAAAAGCTGGATGTTCACAATCTAAGGTCTGATATCATTCCCTATTTTAAATTTGGAGTTTGTCATTCAAAACACTTGGGTCTCACAGGCTGGTATGCTTATTATGTGTAGACTCAGTTGACACTTCACTCAGATGGCTGCTTGTTCAAAGACAAGCATTTAAGACTCCAGGCACTATGATTTCTAATAGCCAAGAACGACCCAGTTTTTTCATCACACATTAAAATCATGTCCATATCTTCACTGATTTCTTCAGGAGGGAGAACATCAAGCAGGACCTTGTTTCAAATAATTGTTTGGAGACTGGGGAGATAATTAATGTGAGTCAAAAATTCTTGTATATATCAATTATTTGTATACATCCCCGGTTCACTTTAGAGATACCATTATCAGTTTATATTGGGGAGCATTGTCAGTCATCTTGCTAGTGCTGCCATATAACATTGAGGCCACCCTAGAGCAACAGACCCTCTTCCAAGTGTGAGAAGTGAATCTTATTATAAATTCAAGATGGTGTGGGGAGTTATACAGGTTTAGGGGAAGGCTATCACATTTCTGTTAGTGAGTAAATATGGAAGCCAAACTTTCCATTAAGAAAAAACACCTAACTATTTTTATAGAACTCAAAGGTACCTTATGCCCTTAAACAATGATACTAATTGGACATTTTTTATCTAGTTGCTATCCAGCCCTTGAGGCAGGAAGGGTTTTATATAGTAGTGAGCCTCTAGACTCTGTTTCTTTCAGGACACAGCACACAGGAGCCTATTATCCTCCATAGGCTACCCTGGGAGGAATTAACGTGATTGTCAATTTTAAAAAAGAGTATGAGGTTTACCTTCAATAATTGAAAAAGAGAATTTGCCAATTTATTCTGAAATAGAATATTGGAGACTTGTAAATCTTCTAATTTGCAATGTTTTCTAATAATAACAACTAAGAAAGATGGTTGAGGTCATACCTGTGATGGTCACATTGTGATCAGATGTCTTTAAGTTGTTTCCAACTTGCAAGCAGCCTATGTATAAAACAGAACAAAACACGGCCTAGTCCGTGGTGACCCTCACAGTTGTTTTCAAGTTTGAATTCATCAATCCGGCCACTGTGTCAATCTAGCTCATTGAGATCCTTTCTCTATCTTTTTTTTTTCTTTTGCTGTTCCTCTGCTTTACCTATCATGATTTCCTTCTTCAAGGACTGGTCTTTTCTGAAAACATGTCCAAAATACATGAGATGAAGTCTCATCGTCTCTTAAGAGGAACATTTTCTTTCAAAACAGATGTTTGTTTTTTGTCATTCTTTTGGCAGTACTTTCAGTATTCTTATCCAAAATCACAATTCAAATCTATTTCTTCTTCAATATTCCTTATGCAATGTATAAATTTACATACACATGTGGTGATAAATAGTATGATGATTTGAGACAGGGACATCTCTGTCCTGAAAGAAACCGCTTTGCCTTCCAACGCTCTAAAAAGGTATTGTCTGGCATATTTGCCTAAAGCAAATTTGTCTTTTGACATTTGTCTTTTGACTTCTTGTATACTGCTTTCATAAGAATAGAAAGTGGATTCAAACAAGACAAAATCCTTCAGAGCTGCAACCTTTTCTCCATTCATCATGAAATCTCCTATTGGTCCAGTTCTGAGGATTTTTTTTTAACACTGAGGTTGCAATCCACCCTGAAGAGTGCAATCCTTGAGCTTCCTCAGCAAGTAATTCAAATGCTCCTGACTGTCAGTAGGCACAGTTGTGTCAACTACATATCGTAGATTGCTTTAGGCCTTCCTTCTATTCTGATGTGACATCCTTCTTCCTATAATCCAGTTTCTCTGATGGTTTGTTCAGTATACAGATTGAATAAGTATGGTGAAGCAATATAACCCAGATGCACTACTTTTCTGATTGCAAACCACCCAACATTAAGTGATATTGAGATCAGGACTTAATTATCTCCATTAGTCAAGCAGAGAAACAGAACAAAATCCCAAATCACTGCCTTTCAAATTAATCTTTACTCATAGCAACCCTAAAGAGAAGAAGAGATTGCTCCAGGGGGGTTGTTGTTTATTTGTTTGTTTTGAGACTGTATTTATTCAAAGGAGATGAAAAATTCATCTTCTTCTCATGGAGGGACTGGTGGTTTCAACTGCTGACCTTGCAGTTGGAAGCCTGAAGTATAACCCACTCCCCTAGAATGGGATTGTAGCCACACACTTAGAATCCTAGCACATCTGTTTTCTCTGTATATGAACCAAGAGGGCAAGACTGTCTTAGATAATTTGGATACAGCATCAGGGGCAATCAGATCCTGGATCAGGACTTCCCACCTGATAAAGTAGAGAGGTGGTGAAAAACAGCAAGACCTTCACCACAGTGACTACATGGATGGGCTGAAACACAAGAACAATTGTGAACACATCACATAAAGAATTATTACTAGAAGGGTCATATTGAATATATTTCAACAGCTTCCATTTTCTCTATATGTGAACCATGATCAGGCTCTTAGTTCTAAGACATAAAAGAATCTATGGGCAAATGAAAAAGGGAATATTACCCATTTCTGCAACCATCCTAGCAATCATTGGTACACTTGAGTCCTCCATAACATTAAGTGTCTTCCTTTATTTTGACGAGCTTTAACTTTACCAAGTATGGTCACTTGTCCAAGACCTTGGTCCTCTGGACAAAACAACCAAAGTGCATGAGACAAAATATTGAATTGCTCATATCTAAATATCATTTTGATTACACTTTCACCAAAAAGATTTGTTTGAAATTCTTGTTATCTGTAGTATAATCAACATTCTTGGCCAACATCACATAATCTAAGGATACATTCAAATTTGGTCTTCTGTACTATTATTAAGCTTTCACATGCTTGAGGCAATGGAAAATAATTTAGCTTGGGTCATTTGCACCTTATTCTTGAAGGTATCATTCTAAGATTTTCATACCTCAGGAAGGTGTTTTGGACAGATTTCTCCAATGTAACACAACATTTTGTTCCTTGACTACTACTTTCCATCAACAGGGTGCTGCAGAGATTCAGATCAGATTAAGAACAGGATGCAAGGGACTTGGCATATCATTACTGATGTCAGATAGACCTTGACTAAAAACAAAGAATACCCAAAAGATGTTTGTGTGCTACTGACTATCTGAAGGCATTCATCTGTGTGGATCATTTAAAAAAAACAACTATGGGTATCCTTAAGAAGCATGGGGATGCAGAAACTTTACAAGAATCAGGACTCAGTTGCACAAACAGAGCAAGGGAATACTACACGCTTAAAACCACGAAGTGAACATCAGGATTATGTATTTTTAGCAGACTCCTTCAATTTGTCAGCTGAGAAAATAATCAGAGGCAAGACCAAGGAAACCAAACAATTGCTGTGAATCTGATGCTGACCCTTTTTAAAAATTACTGGATTGTTGAGGTCCTGATGGGACTTTCTCTGTGGACCCCCATCATTGGAAACACTTCAGAGTATGGTTTGCTTTACTCACAGAACTGCTGTTGGTTGGATCTGTGAGGAATAGCTACAAGAGAAATTTGTAGATAGTAAGAACAATCTAAGAGGTACTTGGTTTTGATCCTTTAGTTATTGGAGGAATCTGCATTTTCTAGGGACTGTGAGAAAGATTTTAACTCTATGTTGAGGACATCTGAAATTGAGAGGAAGGCAAAATGAATCAGATCCAAAGATGGCCCTAAATGGAATAACAGAATTTTCAGTCATGGAATGTTTGAACTTTTTCCACGATGGAGGTGAAAATTGTGGAACCAGAAGCATTATGACAGAATGCCTGCTGGACACTTAGTATCTTGACAATGGTGGATTTTAATGTGGGTTCCTTATAAAGGACTACCTTGAAGATGAACTTTTATGAGCGGTAGAGGAACTAATTAGTGACCGATGGATGACAAGTAAAAGACATGTAAAATTCCTTAAATAAAATTTATTAGCATTATGTAAAATTTACAAAATTAAAAACACAATCAGAGGAACTGTATTATATGAAGCAGAATGTGGCAGCAGATTTGGAAGAAGGTTTAACAATCTGTGATGTGCAGATGACACAACTTTGCTTGCTGAAAGAGGGAATGACTTCAATACTTTCTGATGAGGATTAAGGATTATAGTTGTCAGATGGATTACATCTCAATGTAAACAACATCATATTCTTGTCAACTGGACCAGTAGATACCAACCCAGTAAGCAAAGAAATAATTGAAATTATGAAGTGGTTTGTCTTTTTTGGATTCACACTCAGGGCCCAATAGAAACAGCATCGAAGAGAAAAATGACTCCTTGTATTGTGTACTTCTGTTACATAAGACTCCTATAAAGTGAGAACTGAGGTAAGTGTAACCAATATGGTAGGTATGGAAGAGAAGCCCCCTCTAACCTAACAGTTGGTTAAAGATCCTGGGAAAGGGGATGAGGTGGAACCAAACCCAGGGAGGTATATGTTGGGTACAGCACATCAAGGGAGAAGGACAAAGTAGGGAGGGAGAAAAGGGAGTTTGAAAGTAAAAGGATAATGGAGGGAGCAGGGCACTAACTCACCCAGGGGGATAGTATGAGTCTTGTCTCCACAGAAGCTGGAATGGGTGTGCAGGTCCTACCATGGAACACGCGGCCATGAGGACAGCAAGGACACATGGAAGGAGGCATGAAGAGAGAGAACTATAGGGCCGGCCATCACCAGAGACTCCCTCATTGTAAGTGGGTGTGGCAGAGAACAGGTTGTGGAGAGTGACCAGCAAGCCACACCCACATGGAGACAGCTGGAGGAAGAGAAAGAGAACCGGGCTAGTCCCCATGTTGGTCCGATCTGATCCCTGCCCACGATGCTCAGAGGACTATGCTCCTGCAGGGACCTAAGCCATGGGTGAGTGGGGGTGGTGGGGAGAGTGTGGGCACTGGGCAAACAACAACAGGGTTTGTTGCACTGTCTCCCTATAGACAGCAACAGAGGACATTTCGGGGGTCACATGGCAGGGAAGCAAGGCCTGAGTTCCCAAAATGGACAAAATCAAGAAGGGAGCATGCGTGGCTGGACAGTTGGGAGTAGAGAATGACTGGACCAAAGGTTCCTGGTAGACACCGGGGGGAAGTGGAGAAAGCAGGAAGGCATAGACAAACTCAGGGGTGGGGGGAACAACACATGATCCACAATTGGTAGTTAAGAGTGGGGGGGAGGCCTGGTAGGGCCAAACTAAGTGGAATGTAACACAGATGAAGTTCTGAAACACAAATGAAGTCTGAGCATGACAGTGGAAGAGGAGGAAGGCAGAAGAAAATAGAGGAAGGAACTAGAAGGCAAAGAGCACTTGTAGAGGCCTAAACACAGACATGAATATATGTAAATATAATTATCTATGACAAGGTGGGAATAAATTCTGGTACATATAGTTATAGGCTTAGTACTAAGGCAGCAGCTGGACTTTGGGCCCCCACCTGGCACTGCCTCAAAGAACACTTTGTTCTATGAATCTGGTATCTATTATGCTCTCTGCCCCAATATGATCACTGAACTCAAATAGATGTAGAAGCAAATGTGGTGAAGAAAATTGATAGCATCCAGACATCAAAGAATATACAGTCTGGGGTCTCAAAGCCTGAAGCTAAACAAACAGCCAACTACCTGAGAAGTATCCAAGCCCACATAGAAGAAGCATGCCAGTGTGGCCAATGCAACCTCGAGGTGTCAAAAGGATCCGGTATCAGGCATCAAGCAGGAAAAAACCCTATCACTGTGTATGTACCTTCCTGATATGATCACTGAGGACAGGTGGGACATGAGCAAGAGTGGTGAAAATAGGTAATGGTATCCGGCTATCAAAAGATGTAATGCCTGAGGTCTTAAAGACTTGAGGGTGACCAAACGGAGCAACAAAGCCCAGCATGGAAGGAGCAGACTAGCCCATGCAACCATGAGCAGTAGAAAGAACCAAGTATCAGGCACCAAAGAACAAAAATCATATCATTATGTGCCCACCCCACCCCCAGACATGATTGCTGAGGTCAAAAGGGTGCAGAGGCAGACATAGCTGAGGAAACGGATGGCACCCAGACACCAAATGATAAAGTAGTGGACAACCTAAAAGCTTGAAGGTGAACAAGTGGCCATCTAGCATAGAAGCAGCAAAGCCCACATAGAAGAAACACATCTAGTTGTGTGATCATGTGGGGCTGAAGGGAGCAGATATCAAGCAGCAAGAATCAAATCAATAAAAATGAGGGGGAGAGCAGGGTGGGGACCCAAGGCCCACTTGTGGGCAATTGGACACCCCCTTACAGGGGAGTTTCAGGGAGGAGATGAGCCAGTCAAGGTGCAGTGAGGTAGCGATGAAGCACAAAACTTTCCTTTAGTTCCTGAAGGCTTCCTTCTAACTATTATGGTCCCAACTCTACCATGCAAGTCCAGCTGGACTGGATGTGGTACACTGGCAGAGATGGGGACTAGAAACACAGGGAACCCGGGGCAGATGAACCCCTCAGGGTCATTGGTGAGAGTGGAGTTATCAGATGGGTAACTGGAAAGGTGAGGTGAAGGGAGGGAGCCAACTGTGGGGATCTACAGCTTGCCTCCTATTTTGAAGATGGGCAGGGGGAGATGTTGGGCAGTGTAAGATATGACAAAACAATAATAATTTATAAAGTAATGAGGACTGGGGGAGAGGGAGGAAAAGGATGGAGGGGGAAACTCATATCAAGAGCCCAAGTAGAAAAGCAGATATTAGTAGAATGTTAATGAAAGCAAGCATGTGAAGGTGCTTGGCACAGTTTATATAATAATGTATTGAACTCTGTATGGTGAAAAGTGATGTGCAAGCCCCCAGTAAAAGGATTAAATAAAAAAAGTGAGGCCTAAAATCAGACTGACCCAAAGCATAATATTTTTATTGCTTCATATACATGTGAAATTTTGAAATTGAATACTGAAGGCCAAAGAAGAATCTCCACATTTGAATATGGTGCTGCTAAACATATTGGCATACCATAGACTGTAAAAAAAATTAATTTGTCTTGGAAGAAGTATGCTCCCTCTCAAGTACCCATGCTCCTTAGATGCGTGGATGGCAAGACTGTGTCTTAGATAATTTGGTTACAGTATCAGGAGCTATGAGACCCTATCAGATCAGGATGTCCTATCTGCTAACGTTGAGCGGTGCTGATGAACAGCAAGACCTTTAACCAGATGCGTCAACACAGTGACTAGCTGGATGGGCGGAAAGAGAATAATTGTGAGAAAGGAATAGGAGCCAGCGATATTTTGTTCTTTGTACAGAGAGCTGTTGTGAGTGGAACCTATCCCTAACAGCAGTTGGTTGATGTAAAATGTACTCCTTGATAATACCTTTCTTTTATTTATCATGATCTTACTTATGGTTCAGTTGTGAGGATTTCTGCTTTCACTATGTTGAGGTGTAGTACAACATAACTGCAGGATATTAGTGATTTAAAATGCACTGAGGGATATTGGTTGACTATTTTTTGTAATTTGAAGGAAAGTTTACAAAGTTTACAGAGTAACGTGGTTTCCTGCTGTGTCAGGCAGGGTTCTCTTAGAGAAATAAAAATCAGGACACTAGTAATAATTTTAATATATTTATATATAGAGAAAGGTATATAAGATAAGAAAGAAACAGTGAACTATCTATAAAGCAGTACAGCTTGCTCAGTGCAACTCACTTGTGTGAGGCAACTAGAAGACTGGCAGTCCTTCAAGTCTTGAGGGCCGATGAGTAGTCCTCTGTAGAGCAATCCAAGCTATCTGGTCACAGGCAGCAAACAGCAGAGCAGGTCACCAACAGTCAGCCAGATGACAGAGTCCAACAGTCCCCAGCTTAAGAGATGCATAACCCAGGAGTGTGGCGAAGTAGAGCTTGCAGGAACCTCAACTCAGCTCCACAGTCCATGATTAGGTGTCCCACGGGTAGTGTTGCTCGGAGGTTGAGGCACAGGACAAACAAGGCAGCTCTCTGGTCCGAGCCCTTCCTATCTCTGCCCTTCAATTCATCCTGTGTGTTCATTGGCCGTGCCGTCACAACAGACCCACCAATCTTTTGTGACCATGTTGGCATAACAAACCTACCCAACACCCCTGTGCAACAGATCATATACATTTACACATTGTGTATTTGTCATTGTCATCGTCTTGCTATTAGTCTGTAAGGCTTCCTGCCTTATTCCTCTTAAATGCTTGATTATTTTAGAGTCTATACCTCTATGTTGTTATTCTTTACCCTTAAGCCCTCTTTTTGTTTTGTTTGTTTGTTTGTCTGTTTGTTTGTTTGTTTGGGGGGCATCACTGCCCTGTGGGGGTCGTGGGAGCTACCCAGCTCTGGTCCTGAGAGCAGCTGCTGGATTTCAACCGCCAAACCTGCGGTCCGTAGTCCCACACTCAACCACTTACTTCACCAGGGCTCAGGCCCTCAGCCCTCCTTTTATCCTGATGAAAATTGAGGCATCATAGCGTGCTCAATTTTGAGGATTGAAGAGCGATGTAGGCCCATAACCTTGAGGGTTCTTTGTCAGAAAAACTGTTCCCACTGTTAGTTGTTATTGTTTGGTTGTCACTGTTGCTAGTTGTCATCAAATTAGTTCTCACACACAGCTTGGAGTCAATGAAATGAAACACATCTGATTTTGGAAATTTTCACAATTGTTTTCATTTGAGCCCATTGTTGTAGCCACTGTCTCAATTCATCCCCTCCAGGGTCTTTTCTTTGTGGCTGCCCCAGTTTATCAACAATGATGCTCTTCAGGGACTCATATCTCCAAATAACTTGACCAAAGTACTTAAGATTAATCCTCACCATTTTCACTTCTACAGAGCATTCTTACTGTACTTCTACCAGGATTTGTTTGTTCTAACAATCCATGGCATTTTCAATGAACTTTGCTTATACCATAATTCAACGTCATTAATTGTTCTGCAATCATCCTTATTCATTGTCCAATTTTGACATCTGAGGCTTCAGGTTTTATAACATTTTGAAGTTCATTCCATATTTCCCCCAACTTTATCCAGGACCCAATAATGTGATCACATTCTGAATGAACAGGTAGTTAGACACCATCTTTTATTTTTCTTCCTGATATAGGTGTCATGGACACTGATGTTTGTGTGGTTCATTATTCCTGTGTTGAATAGGACCTATGTGTGAGCATAATATGAAGTCCTGAACATATATAGATGAGAAAATAGCCACCTCACCACAAAATCTATGATTTACTGTTTGCTTTCAATGTAACCATGTCTTTAATGTGCTTGGCCATATTCTAAAGCTTTCTATATTCAGTCATTGCTGAAATCCATGAAAGTTAGCTTTAGAACTTAGCTTAAAATAGAATATTACTGCATTTCTTTATAAATATTTCAATTAATATAGTATCGATTCTAGTCAACAACATATCATTCTATCACCTAGAATAAACTGCTGCATATTTTACATCATTTATGTGTCAAAGAGCACACAAGCGTTTGAGATTTAATACTCGGGGTGGTAATCTCTCTTTTCCAATTAGCAATATACAGAGAAAAGCATATGATAAATGATGATGTCTTGACTCCCACATTCCCAACAAGTTTTCTCCAGTCTAAGGGCCTAATGATGATTCTAAATTATACTTGCAATGTTTACCTTTATTTATAAATCTCTTTACTTATATATCTGGCAGTGGTTTAAGTAAAGTGGAACTACCTCCTAATACTTGTTGTTGTTGTTGTTAGGTTCCTAATCACAACAAACTTGTGCACAATAGAATAACACACCTACTGGTTTGTGTCATCTTCACAACTGATGCTATGTTTGAGCCCATTTTTGCAGCCCTCTATGCTATCTAGTCATGGGCATTCCTCTTTTTGATGCTCTTCCACTTTACCAAGTGGTTCTTCTTCTCTAGATAGTAGTCTCTCCTGACAGATAGTCCAAAATATATGAGACTAAGTCCCATCATCCTCACATCCAAGGAGAGCTTGGGCTTTAATTCTTGAAAGTCACACCTGTTTGCTCATGTGATAGTCAACTATACTTTCATTATTCTTAGAAAGCCCTATAATCCAACCACATAAATTATTCTTTCTTCTTCCTTATTCAATATCTAAGTTTCACAAATATATGAGGTGATTGAAAATCCCATGTCTTGAGTCATGTTTCAAGTTGACATCCTTGCTCTTGAATATTTTACAGAAATCTTGTGTGACAGATTTGCCCAAACTAATGCATTCTTCCACCTTTGGACTATTGCTTCCATGAACAAGGATTAGGTTTCAAGCAATATTTAAAAATGTCTGACCACTTCAGTCTTTTTCCTCAAGGTTTCAGTCTTAGATATGATTTATAATTTTTCAATTATGGTATCCTGGAAGAATTTTATTTTGGGGGCTTATACCTATCAAAATGTATTGTGTTAGAAATTTAGAAGAAAATGTTAGAAATGTGTTTTTTAATAATACAAGTATAACCAAAATGTTAATGCAAATAATGCATACATGAAAATATATTTGAGAAAAAAATCATCAAAAATCACTATTATTATTTCCCAAATTTCTTCAATGTCTGCTATTATAGAAAGCAATTAAATTCTCATATTTCTCCTATTTTCAATCTGACTGCCCACAAAGATATAGTAAGGAAATTATTAGCAGAACATTGATAGCTTGTTATATAATTGAGGATAGTCTTCCTCAGATAAAACCAAAGTCAACATGGTAGTTAATTATAGATTATGCTGATACAATGAGATTCATTTTCCATTTTCACTTGTAATACTCCATTACCCAAATCTAATTTTGTGTCAATATGCATTACTCATTTCTCATTAGAAATGATTCCTTCAGGTGTGTATAAAACTTTCCTGGGTTGACTATCTCATTATCCATATTATGTTAAGCTGAATTATCTAGAGAAGGAAGCACAACCAAATGTTAATTTATTAGATACAAGAGAGACATGTCTATCAATAAAATGACTCAAACAGTTGCAGATGCAAACAACTCTTGGAAGTTTCCAAGTCCAGGGATCAGCTCTTGAGTAAGCCTTCTGACCTGGTAGCTTTAGTGTCTGTTGGCTGAAGAGTAGCAGGAAGAACACAAGTTGGTGACTGCAGAGACTAGATCAGGGGTCTTCAAACTTTTTAAACAGGGGACCAGTTAACTGTCCTTCAGACCATTGGAGGGCAGGACCGGGATGAGTCGGCTGCTAAGCAGGACAGCAGTAGTGGCAAAAACAGCTGGCAGGCTGGACAAATGTCCTTGGTGGGCTTCATGAGACCTGCAGGCTTTAGTTTGAGAACCCCTGGACTAGATGGTCCAAGAGCAGTATGTCAGACTTGTGACTGAAGGGATGAATGAATCTAAAGTCAATTGGTCAGGTGGGAGGCCATCAATGACTCATAAGAGAGGTAATCAATGCCTTTATCAATTAGGTGCTTATTATTTCAAGTGAAAAATTAAGTTCTCTGATAAAGTCACACAACTCAACAATCACTTAAGTGCTTTGATTCTTCCTAAGCCTGAAGGAATTTTGCTAACCACTATGTTTGCACTATCAGTAAAAATAGCAGTAAAATGTTGCATCTCTCCACAGATCTTGCTATTATTTTTGTGGATTTTTAAAAACTATGACACATGCTGAAATGTCTCAGGTGCCCTAGTGGTCCATAGATCACCCTCTGCTATAATGTGATCAAAAATGCAAAAGTAAAACATCAGTCTTTAAAAATAGTACATACATGAAAAAATAATAACAGTTTGTAAATTATTAAGGGTTCATTGGAGAGGGGGGAGGGAAGGAAAATATGGGTAGTCGGTGTTGGGGGCTTAAGGGGAAGGAAAATGTTTTGAGAGTGATGATGACAACGAGTGTTCAAATGTGGTCTGCATACAATTAATGTATGTATGAATCGTGATGGGAATTGTCTGAGCCCCCAATAAAATGACGTATTTATAAAAAGAGAGGGGTAAAGAGGAGCTTATACCAAGGGCAAAAATGGAAAATATTTGAATATTGCAGCATGTGTACAAATATTCTTGATACAAATGATGTATTGAATGTTATAAGAGCTGTAAGAGCCCCCAATAAAATCATTGAAAAAATAGCACATAGATATACATGAGACATGTGGTGCAAAACATGCATATACTGAAATTTTATCAGTCTCATCTATTTAATGAATATGTTTTACTGAAGCCAAGACAGGTACCATATATAGAATTTGCAAGAAAATTCAAATTCTCTCATAGTAAATTATGAGTAAATAAATACAGAGTATTGAAATTTGAATAACTGAGTAAATAAATTTGAGTATTTCTACTCAAATTATTCATACTGGTGCAAGAAAGGGAAATTGGTTGATGTATACATGGGAAAGGAAAAATGTGTAGGAACAATTCTAACAAACCTAACCATTTTATTTGACGCAATGCTAAGTCACAAGAATCATTTAGTCCAAAGATCATATAGTCTTTGGGAAAAAATGGAGGCCATAGGCTAGGGACCTAAGAAGAACAATTGTCTGGCTCTAAGTGAGACTTTTAGACTTTAAGTTTTCACTGGAGCAGACAACCTCAACTTTCTTCTGAACAGCTGGCAAGCTGAAATGTTTCCAATTACCAAAGACCAAACTCACAGTATCACAGCATACTGAATACACAAGTAGGCAAGTCTTCAACAATAAGAATAAATACATAGCAAAGCAATTAGGTCTCACTTATTCATTGCCATCAAGTGACTTTGGATCCAAAGCAGCACTTCTTCTCTGTGTTTCTGAAACTGTAACTCTTTATGGGAGTAGAAAGTCTTATATTTCTTTTCCCATGGGAATGTTGATGGCTTTAAACTGCTGCTGACCTAATCCACCAAGACTCCTTGGGCATTTGTTTGAGGTCCTCCATGTGACTTCCTATTTCTCCCCTCTGACTGAAAACTAAACCTGCTGTCTCCATTCACCTCTCTTTATATTAGCTGCCGATAAAGCGTTTCTCTCATTGCGTCTTATTTATGTCTCTAAAATTTTCAAAATTACCTTCCACTATAGGAAGGACTTTACAAGCAGCAGACTACTTCTTGTACTTGAAAACATGATTGAGGATTTTTCTCATGCCGCTTCTACTAAGAGTATGAGCAGCCATGTAGCATGAAGTCTCTTCTGGCTTATAGTGACCCACTGTGCAAGAATACTGTATAAGAATAAAAAGAAATACTTACTTCTGTTCTGTCCTCACAGTCATTTCTGTGTTTGTGTGCATTGTCCTCTTATTGCATTCACTGTGTCAATCCTTATAATCAAGGGTCTTCTTCTTTCTTAATGACTCTAAACTTTACTAAGCATGATGGCCTTATTCAGGTAATGGTTTCTTCTAATAGCATTTCCAAAGTACATAAGAAAATGTCTCACCACCCTTACCTATGATAAACAATTTGACTATACTTTTAAGACAGATTTTCTTGATTCTTCAAGCAGCTTATATTATACTTTTGTGAAACTTTAAAACTATGACTTAGGTGATAATTTACATCAGATCATCAGTTTTGTATTCAACATTTCAAACTGCTGTTCAGAACTCCCAATAGTTTACCCTTCCTTGGTTCTTGATGTCTGTTCTCCCTCTATGAACTACCATCTTCCTCTTCACCCATGCTCAAGCCTATCAGTCCTCTGTTCATTGCATTATCTTCCCTTTCCTGCCCTCTCTCCTTTAGCAAACTCCTTAACTTGTTTCCCTTTGGGATGAAAGCCATTGTCCTTTTTGTTCATTAGTAATTTTGCAGTGTTCTTCAGGTCTATCTAGGTCATGATGCACTTCAAGGCTTTATCATTCCTTTCTAGCAATGCATAGTTAGTATTTTATTTTGTATACGTATCAAAGTTTCTCTACCCAATATTCTACCATTTCCATCCTTTATTCTTATGCATCAATACCTCTTTGGTCTTGCTGATTCTTGTTCTAGCTTCAGTATGCATATTAGATTGAAAATTCCATAGATGAAATCAGGTCCAAGTAACTTCTTTGCTTTTGAACAATTTAATGAGATATTTTGCAGCAGCATTTCCCAATATAATATGACATTTGAGTTCTTGATTTTTGCCTCCAGGGATATTGACTATAGATTCAAGTAAATAAAATCCTTTTAAGCTGTTATATTTTCTTCATTTATCACAATTTTTCCTATTGATACAGTTGTGATGATTTTTTGTTTCCTCTATAATGAGGTAAAATCCATCCTGAAAGCCATTGTCTTTGAACTTAAACAGTAAGTAATTCAAGTCTTCTAGGCTTTCAGTAAACAAAGATGTATCATCTGCATATTTCAAATTTGTTTCTTTATCTAATTCTGATGCCCTGCTATTTGTCATGCATTTTATAATCTCAGGTTATCTGTAATACATATGATGAAGGAATACAATCTTGGTGAAAAAATGCATGTAGATGGTGAAAGAAGACAACTTTGATGCACATCTTTCCTGTTTTTTTTTTTTTGGGGGGGGCATCAGTGCCCTCTGGAGGGAGTGGGAAGCCCAGCCTTGCCCTAGAGAGCTGCTGCTGGACTTGAATTGCCAAGCCAGTAGGCTGCAGTCCTGCACTCAACCATTACGCCACTGGGGCTCAGCTCTACCTTTCCTGTTTTTAAAAACTCATTCCCCTTTTTTTTATAGGGACATTTTTAGTCTTGTACAGTTTTTCAAGAGCATAATAAGGTATTCTGGAATTTCAGTTCTTCTTGATAGTATACATAATTTGTTATAATGCACACAGCCAAATGTCTTTGTATAGTAAATAAAATATTTACATAATGGAAAATGAATGATGTTAGAGGATAGTTGAAACAGTTCTGAAATAGTTTGCTATGTATGCACAAACTTTTAGAGAAACAGACTTCATAGGATAGTTTAAAATCATTGAAATTTGTCAGAGAATATAAACATTCATTTTTTTATGATTTGAAACATTTCAAAGTATTCAGGGTTTTATATATACACATACAGATGGTTCAATTTGGTTTACAAAGTTCAGTGCATCCAGGGAAAATTGGTGGTGAATAGCTAGGTAATTTGACTGAACAACAATTGTGTATAACACATAAATAAAACATATCTGAAGATTTTTTCATAGCAATAGTTAATTGTTCCAGCTGGAATAGCACACAAAAGTTGAAAATGTTCTTACAGGACTATTTGTCTCTTAACTCACTTTACATTGGATTTTTGAAACTTTGGATTGTATTTCTGAAAACCAAACCAAGTTTCTGAACTAACTCAATACTTATATAACATTCTAATAAACAAATAAACCAAGATAACCCACAACTAGACAAATGAAGGAAAGATGCAGAAAGCCAGTTGTTGGACCATTGTAAATCCTATTCTTCCTTATGTAAAATGACAAGAAAATATTATTTGATCCTTATAGCTTCATGAATTAATTTGAGTATCCTGATGACTTTCCTAGATAAAAACCTATAATTTTGTTCAGTCGGTTCACTTTAAACAAATATAAAACCCAAGTTAACTTATAATACTATATGTGAAATATAACAAGGCTAATTGTAGGAGGCTATATTTAAATCAATATCTTTAAAATTTGTGAATATTTGAGGATATTTTTATGTATGGGTTATCAAATTTAAATCTTTTAACAGTTCTGAAATGTAGGAAGGTATTTTCTCTAATTTAAAGACACATTTTTAAATTAAAAAAGGCTACTCAGAAATATTGATGTTTTCTCAACTTTACAATTCCTGTATTCTATTTTCATTCTGAATGAGGTGTTCCAACTTCCAAAAACCATTATATCTCAAAACATGAGTATATGGAAATTTAAAGAATAAGACAAAAAGCTTTAACAGTGTTTGTTGGATTGAGGAATTGAAACTACATATTAGAGGACAGGCAAAGAAGAGAGGTGTATAAACAGGTACAATTCCTAGAAAATGTTTTTAAAAAGTACTTGTGAAACCTTCTGTGGAAAATAAGACAGCCTCACTTCTGAAGATGTTATGCTAAATATGTCAGATTTATGGATTTGAGCTAGACAATGAAAATTAACCACTCTTTTCCCAATTAAGTGGGTGTTTAAAACCAATGATAATGTGTGTCAGAAGTATTCAATGAATACATGTATTCGTTGAATGTATTCAATGAGCAAATAATCTGAAAGTTCTGAATTATTTGAAGACAAATGTGGCATCAGGATTGAAGAAATGATGAATAACCTGTGATATGCAAATAATCCAGTAATACTAAAAGTGAGGAAGACTTGAAGCACTTGTTGATGAAGACCAAGGACTATAGGCAACAGTGTATGTTACAACTCAATGCAAAGAAAACAAACATTCTCATAACTAGACCAATAGATAGCATATTGATAAATAGAGAGCATTTTGAATTTCTCAATGATGTTACCTTACCTGAATCCAGAAACCACTTTCATGGAGGCAGCAGTCAGTAGATGAAAAGACAAATTACATCAGATAAAGCTGTGTACAGATGCATCATTTTTCTTCAGTCTTCATCATTTAATGCCCAACGTTGACATTCATAAAAGACAACTGAAAGTCCCATGGATTGGGTCAGCTTTGTTTAGTTCTTAAAGTAACATCCTTGACTTTCACCACTTTAAAAAGGTACTGTGCAACATATTTGCACAATGTAATGTGTGAATTGAAAGTAAGTATCAGAATCTGCTCTGGGATCCACTCTGATCTTTTCTTACCTTCCTGTCATTCTACTACCACTTGTTTTCTATTTGCATGATGTTCTAGATATGATCTCAAAACTCATCAAATCTTCTGTCATTTCAGTTATAAAAGCAAAACTTTCTGTCCCATGTTCTCAGAAATAAGTGGGATATTGTAATGGTTGTATTTTGGCTCTTGTGGACCAGTTTTCATCAGCTTCCATTTCAACCTGAACTTAGAGATACTAAATAGATGATCTGCCTTAGCTTCTGATATTGAGCTTTTACATCGTCTCTTCCTCCTGACATAGGCAATTTGGTTTCTGTGAATTTCATTTATATACATCTATGTGTATAATTATCTTCTGAGTTGTTGAAGAAAGGTATCCATCCTCAATAAGTTGTTGGTCTTATAAGAGTCTATGATGAACTCTTTGTTTCTAACTTTTGCATTCCAGTCACCATCAATTTGCAACAGATCTTAATTGCATGATTCCTCAATTTCATGCTTAAAGTTTGTTTTTGGTTTCATTTTTTTCTTACTAGCCTTGTTCTTGATGCATAAATTTATATTGACTAGATTTCCTTATATGGGTCTAGACAATATGCTATACAGAGAGTATTGTTCTTAAAATTGATCTTTATATATTTTTGTCAATGAATGAAATGCCATCTTCTTGAAAGCAATATATTACTGACTTGGAGAATCATATGACTTTTTAAATTGCCCATATAAGATTTTAAATGGCCAATACCAGTATATTTCAGTTAAATGATACCTAGAAGATAGATCTTTATTCACTGAATTTCATTTTCAATACTTTCTACATATCCTAGATTCATACTTTGTGCATTCAAAGTTCAATTTATTAATTGACATTTAAGCTGTCTCTTCTTATTTTGAGTTGTGTTCCATCAACAAATAAAGATTTCATTCCTACAGGTTTCTTCCTGTCATTATGGTCACCTCTACTGTGAGAACGCATCTCTTTCACAGACATATTTTGATGCCTTCCAACCCAAGTGGCTCACCTTCTGGGATTATCTCTGATACTGCCCCTCTACTTTTGATTAAATATTCAGTAATTTACAGTGATTCCCTGAAATCCACAGACTTTGGGTGGCTAATTCCTATGAAGTTGATGGTGCATTTGTTCTTTGTAGTCTTTTCTTAGTCTGGAACCTTTGCTGAAAAATGTATTTTGGGGGGATGCTGATTTCACCATCACAGCAACACACACACTACTGCAGTATAAAAAACCAACAGACAAGGGCAGAAATCTATCCATATTGTTAATGTTAGGTGTCATTTAGTCAGTTCTGACCTGTAGCAACCATACACACAATAGAAGACTGCCTAGTTCTGTGTCATCATCACAATTTTTACAGTGTATGAGTCTATTGTTATAACCAGTGTCAATCCATTTGATCAAAGGCCTCTACCTTTTTTAGTCCACCTTTATTTTAATATATATGCTGTCCTTTTCCAGGGACTGCTATCTCTTAAAAATATGTCCAAAGTATGTAAGATAAAATCTCATCATCCTTGTCATGAAGGGGCACTCAGCCATACATCTTACAAGACAGATCTGTTTGTCCTTTTGGCATTTCAATATTATTCTTCAGCACCACAATCAAAATACATTTCTTTTTCTCTAGTCTTCATTATTCAATTTCCAACTTTCACATGAACACGATGCAACTAAAGATATCACAGCACGATTCAGGCCATTTTGATCCTCAAAGTAGCATCCTTGATTTTTAATACTCTAAAGATCTCTTGACCAGAAGGCTTACTTAATGCCATCTTTATAGCTCTTGATTGCTGTTTCCACAAGCATTAATTATGGATCTAAGTAAGACAAAATTCTTGACCACTTGAACTTTTGCTTCCTTTATTACTATTGGTCCAGTTGTGAAGATTTTTTTTTTACATTGAGTTGCAATCCATACCAAAATCTGTAATGCTTGATCTTAATCAGCAAGTGCTTCAAATCCACATTTTCTGCCAGCAAGGGTGTGTTATCTGCACATCACAGGATTCAATAATGTTCCCTCCAGTGCTGATGCCAAATATTTCTGCATAGAATTCAGTTCTTTGAAGATTTTCTCACTTATGGATGACTAAACCTGGTGAGAATGTCCAAACCTGACACATGTCTTTCCTGATTTTAAACCATGCTATAGCCCATTCCATAGGTGTACTGGTTCTTGATCCATGTACAAGTTCCATAGCAGGACAATGAGATGTTCTAGATTTCCCCTTCTTCTCAAGTTGCCCTTACTTATTATGAACTATATAATTAAATGCCTTCACATAGTCAATTAAGTGCAAGTAAAATTTTTCCTAGTATTCTATGCTTTGTGTAAAGCTCCAGTTAACATTAACAATGATGCATATCTTATTCTGCAACCTCTTCTGTATCCGACCTGAATCTCTGGTAACTCCTTGGTAATGTACTGTTACAACCTTTGTTGGATGACCTAAAACCAAAATTTACTTGTATATGATATCAACAATATTGTTTTATAATTTGAGCATTTTGTTGACTAACCTTTCTTTGGAATGGGTACAAATATGAATCTCTTCCACTCAGTTAGACAGGTAACTGTCTTCCAAATTTAGGGAAGGAAAGTCTTAATCCTAAAATATACATAATCATACATATGTGCATATAAGGGTCTATGAAACTGTTAATACTCATAAAGCAATTTAAAACGATCGCTATGTGCACAGACTATTCAGCACCTACCCTTTCCTTCAACTTCAATTTAAAAATGCCAGTTATTCTGTTTAGGTATTTATGGCAGAGAGTTTGTTTTAGTTTTATTTTGGTAACTCCCCAGATAATAAACACTAATGATATCAGATGGATTTAAAGGAAATTGATTCAACTATCAAACTTAGACAGTCAAAATCAAGAAATGTGTTAATATTATTTTTGAATATGAAATTCTAAATGAATTAATGTATAAATTTCAGATTTATTTCCAATATATGAAGCTTTACTTTCTTTACATATTAGTTGTTGCTACAGAATAATCATTAAATAAGGATATTGAAATATTATGCTTTCAGAAATGCACTTGATATTTCACATGCATATATATCAAATCAGTGGTACTTATTCATTTTTAGGTACTGCAGTTTAAAGTAATTATAAGTGCTATTCAAAAGATGATTTTTATAATCAGAAATTACTAGTGTTGGGAAATAAAATCTTTGTTCACATCAAATGCAGCTATGTTCAATTATTATGCCCCACAGGAAAAATTTCAACTAAATTATATTCCTATCACATACATAATAAAACAATTGAATTTAGTTCCTCATCTACAGATTCTACATTTTGAAACATTAAATTCAGAACAATGATGCCCAATTTCATCCTCTTACACTTCTCTTCCTCCTCCTGGATTTGACCTCTGGGTTTTAAAAACATGAGATCTTTGATCTCATTAACATGTTTTGCAATTCATTTTTTTCTGTTCCCATCTAGTTAAAATAGATTAGTACTCATAGATATTAAATTACAAAGCCCAGGTCAGCACTATAAGATATTGCAAGTCAAAGCATGTATTAAATTCTTGATTTCATTTAAATAATTATTTAAAGATGGGAACAAAAGGACCTTGAGGTTATTTAGTCTACTTCCACTTTAGTAAAAAAAATTATGCCTAATAAAGATACAGAACATTTTTTTCACTCCTAAGGAAGCACCAAAAAAGAATGATCAGCTCTATATTTTTATTCTAGTTAATACAAATACTTAAAAAGTGTCAATAGAAATATTAAATCTGTAATTTTAGTTGTTTCAGGAGCAGTCATTAAATGAATACTCATTAGTAAATATGCTTTTCAGAATTTGCGTTCTTTTTCTAACCATTTCCGTTGTTTATCTTTACCATCCTCAATTTAACTTTGGAAGAATAATGTCGTGATATATTTCAAGGATATAACAATTTCAGATATATATAAACCCTGACAAATGTGTAAGCAATTCCCAGTTTTACTCAATCTTTTCAGTGGTAGATTAGTGTACAGTTTGTCGCATCAAACACAAGGTAGCTAAATAGGTGGATAGTGATCATTGAGTGAACAGATAAAAAGTATCACAATTCAATTTTCCTTCACCTTAGGTTTTTATGTTATCTTCTATATATACCTTAAAATGAGGCTCTTCATTGAAAAGTTAATTTTTAAGCAAGTGGTTGAAAAAGTGTATTATGTGGCAACTAATCTTAGCCTAAGATAGAGAAAACTGATATAATACAAAGATATGTGGAAGTTTTTATATTTAAATATGAGAAAAATAGGCACACAGACAAGCACATACATATACATAGAAAAGAGAATACATTTAATTGCATTTATTATCTACAATTTAGAACTTACTCTTTTTCACATACTCATAGATACAGCTTATTCTTTCTGGAGCATTACCCTGCTACCAGTTTAATGCCCTCTCAAACCTGACACGTCATTTTTGAGATGGAATTTGGTATGACTACAATAAAGCTAAACAAATGAAACAAAGCTTGACTGACATTTTGTAGATTTTGACTTACAACAACACTGTAGGACAGGACAGATCTTCCTCAACTGACTTTGAAGACTAGACCCCTTTACAGGAGTGGAAAGTCTTAATTCTCCCACAGAGTGACTGATGATTTTGAACTACTGAGCTAGAGGTTAAGAGCCCAATGTATAGCCACTCATCCGCTTGAACTCCTATACTGTAAATACCATCATAATAATATATTATCAACCACTTCTAATTACACTTTTGAAAATAAGTATATATTCAGGACTTACCTTGAACAATGATAGAGTTGGCCAGTCATTAAAACTCATGGAAACATATTTGTCCATACAGAATTTCTTGGATGCATATATATATATATATATATATATACATACATACATACACACACAAATAGACACTGTGGAAATAATATAATGAAATCTAAATACTATATCTCTTTAAGATATTTCTCTCTTTTGTGTTCAATTTTATTAAAAGACCAAAAAAATCTTTTTGGTAGTCCAAAATATCCACCTAATGAAATTGTTTTATTCATGAAACAAGAACCAAATATGCTATAGCCATTGAATTTGGCAAAATAAAATTTGATTTTTAAAACATTGAGAAAACACAAAAATAGATGTATTATTTTAAATGTAATTATAATGATCAATTTGAGTATGAATTAGAATGATGACTAGAGTCCTTAGCTGCTTTTCTATAATGCAATTGCCTTTCAATTTGTAATGATGTGAGTAGTCAATCAGTTGACAGTGATGTTTCCTTAAGACCATTGCTGGCGTCCGGTCTATAAATAGTCGTGATTCTCTGAAGCTTCTATTTTTTATACAACCTTCTACCCAAGCATTAGCTTTAGGATAGATCAAACACTGAAACCTCTAGCACACTTGAGTAATACCGTGATCAGGGAAGCAGCAATCAAGAAAACAAGACACTTTGCAGTGAGTAAATCTATGACAGAGTCCTCTTAAAATGTTGAAACTGAGGATGTTGCTTTGAGGACTAAGATGTGCCTGACTTGAGGAAGGGTACGTTTTATGTATATGTATATGTATAGGTGCATGTGTGTGTATATATATATATATATATATATGTTGAACAATGAATAAGAAAGACTAAATGGAATCAATGTATTTGACTTACAGTACTGATAAAGAATATTGAAATTACCATGGACTGCCAAGAGGAACACCAAATCTGTCTTAGAAGAAGAGAATCAGATGGGACAATGATAGAGTTGGCCAGTCATTAAAACATTAGAAGAAGGGCAGCAGATGGGCATTGGACCTCCATCAGGTACTTCCTCAGAGCAAGAACATTTTTTCTATTAATTGCACAGCTCCCTGACACGATCACAGAAGACAAATGTGGTGAAGATAGCTGATGGTGACCGGCTATCAAAACATGTAGCATCTGGGGTATTAAAAGCTTGAAAGTAAACAAAGCAAACAAACGGCCTTCCAGCTCAGAAGCAACCAGCTTATGAGACCAAGCACACCAGCTTATGGGACCAAGATATGCCAAAGGAATCAATTATCAGGTTTCAAGAACTAATAATCATAACATTATCTGCTCACTTTTCTGATATGATCACTGATGACAAATATGTGCATAAGCAAATGTGGCGAAAAAAGCTGATGGTCCCTGGCTATCAAAGGATGTGGCATCTGGGGTCTTAAAGGCTTGAAGGTAAACAAGTGGCCATCTAGGTAAGAAGCAAGCCCACATGGAAGAAGCACAGAAGTCTGTATGACCATGAGATGTCAAAGAGATCTGGAATCAAGCATCAAAGACTTAAAAAATATATCATTATAAGTGAGGGGGACTTCACATTGGGGATCCAAAGCCCATGAATAAGTGAAATGACATCCTCTTACAAGGGGATTGCAGCGAGGAGATGAGCCAGTCTAGGTAAAGTGTAGTAGCAATGAAATGTGCAACTTTCCTTTGGTTTTCAAATGCTTCCTCCCTTCCTCCCACCAACTATCATTATCCCAATTCTGCCAGACAGATTTGGCTAGACCAGGGGAAGTACACTGGAGTTGGAAAGATAGGAATTTATAATAGATAATCCCTTGAGACTAGTGGGGAGTGGTGACACTGGGAGGATAGAGGGATGGTGGAGTAGAAAGGGGGAACAAATTTCTGGCATCTACATGTGACCTCCTCTCTGGGGTGTGGACAATGGGGGGGGTGAGTGAAGTGACACATTGAACAGTATACGATATGAAGAGATAATAGCAATGTGTAAATTATTGGAAGTTCATGGGGGAGAGAAGGGAAAGGGGAAATAAGAGGAGTTGGAATTGAAAAAAGCTGCTGAAAGAGGGAAAGAGGAACTAATGCTGGAAGAGTTCAAGTAGAAAATGTTTGTAGATGAATATGGCAACATGTGTGCAAGTATGCTTAACACCAATGATGTATTGAACGTTGTAAGAAGCCCCAATAAAATCTATATATATATTTTTTAAAAGGAGACAGAATGCTCCTTAGAGGCAAGGAAGGCAAGACTTCAGTTCTCATAACTTAGACATGTTATCAGCAGAGACAACTTCATAAAGAAGGACATTATGCTTAGTAAAGTAGATGAGCCATGAAAAAGAGTAAAAGCTCTCATCCAGAGAGATTCCCATAATGGCTCCACACTGAGTTCAAACTTAAGAACACTTGGGAAGCTGGCACAGGACCAGGTAGTGTTTCCTTTCTGTTGTACACTTGGGTACTATTGGTGGGAACAGATTCAGTGGGACCAAAGAACAACTTTAGTATAAAATTTCAGAGTCTATTCTTTAATTTTTCTTTCTTCTGTGCCATTTTAATGTACTGGAAGAAGAGTGAAGAACTCTGTTTTGGAAGACCCATCTGTGGAATGTTCCTTGGAGATGGGGATGTCTAAATTTTACCATTCATAATTCTAGCATTTATCAGGGGGGGTGAGATACTAGAGAAGAAAATGATGCTATATAAGATTGAGGGTTATGAAAATACAAGGAAGAAAATGAATGGAATGTATATGTATAGTGACTGTAGTGATATATTCAAACATAATAATTTTGAGGATCCTCAAGGACTGTGTACTTTCTCATTCTGTTGTGCATTTGCACTATGGTTCAAATCCGACTTAAACACACCCAAAAAGAACAGCATGAATGAAATAGAATCCGAGTGATAATACATTTTGACTTTCTCACCTACTTTGCTATGTATACATATATGCAAGAAGGTGTGTTTATATACGTATGTGTATAGAAAGAGAGATAAAATGAGAACTCACAATAAGCATTGGGATTTATTAACAGGAAATTACTAATGTAATTGTGGTGCTGACAAAATCCCAAAATGTCATTCCAGTTGACAGAATTTTGGAAACGCAATGACTTGTTCATAGCAATTGCTTTTATCAGCAACACATGATAAAATACACAGAAATCCAATCTGTGGGAATACATAACAGAGACACTTCCTATCGGGAGCTAAACCCAGACCAGGGGTCCACTGTGGAACAAACCATCAATTGTTCTTTTCTGAGTACTAGATAAAGCTGAAAAAAAATTAGAACAAGTTCACAGAATCCAGATATGACCTTGAATCATTCCCATCTGAATTAAGAGGAACATATAAATAAAGGATTTAAAGCAGTAGGACCGCTAACTTCTGTGGGCTCAGTGAAGGGAACAAGGAAGCCCTGGGGATCTCCTCCCCCTCACTCCTGGCTCAACCTTACTTGGTGCAAAGTAGGCAAATGTGCAATACCACCATGTCTTTGTCTTCTACTCATGCTGCTGCTGCAAGTACCTCACAAGACCCTGTTTCAGAACAAGAGACTCTTGTAGGACCGAAGCCATTGCTTTTGAAGGTGTTGAAGTTTATTGGTGCACAAAAAGACAATCATACTATGAAAGAGTTTATATTTTATCTTGGCCAATATATTATGGCTAAATATCTATATAATGAGAAGCAACGGCATATGGTATAATGTTCAAATGATCTTCTAGGGCATTTGTTTAGGGAACCAAGCTTCTCCGTGAAAGATGACAGGAAAATATATACCATGAGCTACAGAAACTTGGTAAGAACTAAAAAAGATCTTTTTTTTTCTAAAAAAGATCTTATGAGTTGAGGGTGGACCTCAAAATCATCAGTCGTGAAGAAATCAAAGATCATCGAAATACCAGAAAAAAGAAAATATCAAAATATAGGCCGAAAGAGACTCTGAACCTGCTCTTAATCATAGATTAGCTAAAGCAAATGAAAGAAAAGGTGAAGTGAAGTTGCTAAGTAGAAAATTTCAAAGGAGAATTCTAGAAGAAAAAGCTGAATACTATAAGGAAATGTGCAAGGACCTGGAATTCGAAAACCAAAAGCGAGAGCAAACACAGTATAACTGAAACACAAAGAATTAAGGGAAAAAATTCAAGCTTTGGATTGCAATTTTGAAAGATTCTAATGGGAAAATATTAAATGATGCAAGAAAAATAAAGACAAGATAGACAGCATACATAGTACCTGTACCAAACAGAACAAGTCAACAGTCCACCATTGCAGGAGGTAGCACAGGAGCAAGAGTGAATTGTGTTGAAGAGAGAAATTCAAGCTACACTGAATGCATTATCTAAAAACAAGGCTCCAGGAATTGACAGATGAAATGTTTCAGAAAAAGGAAACACTGGAAGCACTCACTTGTACATTACAGGACATTTCAAAGAAAGCTCCTGGCCAACTGACTGGAAGAGACCCATATTTCAGCACATTCCAAAAAAAAAAAAAGGTCACCCAACAGAATGCTCAAACTCTAGGACTTTATCATGATGTTGCAAACAAGTACAATTACACTTAAGCTCATCCAACCACTATATCAATTGCACATTGACAGGAAACTAATAGAAGTATAGGCCGTCTTCAGAAGAGGATGTGGAAGATGGGCTATCACAACTGATGTCAGATACATCTTCTTGACTCAAGGCAGAGAATACCAGAATGTTTACTTTTGTTTCATTGACTATGCAAACCCATTCAAATTTGTGGACCATATAAACTGTGAATAAACTTGAGAAGAAAGGAAATCTGGAACATTCATTGTACTCATTCAGAACTTGTACCTAGATTAAGAGGTGGTTATGCTAACAGAACAAATGAATTCTACATAGTTTCAAATCAGACAAGGTGTGCCTCAAGGTTATATCTCTATCCATACTTGTTCAATCTATATGATAATGAATCACCAGATAAGATAAATTGTATAGAGACAAGTGTGATATCACCATTGGAGAAAAGTTTATTAACAAACCTACAGTATGCAGATGATGCAACCTTGTTTCGTCAAAAGGAGGAGGAATTAAAGCACTTGCTAATGAAAATTGAGGTCTGTAGCCTTTAGTGCAGATGACACCTTAATGTGAAGGGAACAAATTATCCCCACAACTGATATCGTGGGTTCCATTTCATGATGAATGGACAAAAGGTTTAAGCTGTCAAGGATTTTTTCTTTCTAGGATCCACAATCAATGCTTGTATAAGCAAGTTACAAGATCAAAGGTTTATTGCCTTAGATAAATCTGCTTCACAAAACCTCTTCAGGGTATTCAAGAGAAAGTATGCTACCTTGTAGACAAAGGTGCAACTGACCCAAGCCATGGTGGCTCCATGACATCATTTACATGTGAAAGTTGGACCGTGCCTAAGGAAGGTTGTAGAAGAATTGAGGCATTTGAATTGTGGTGTTGGAAAAGAATATTGGGAGTATTATGGACTGTGAAAATGACAAACAGATCTGCACTGGAAGAAGGAAGGCCAGAATGTTCCTTGAAGGAAGGATGGCAAGATGTCATCCTTCTTGGACATGTCAGGAAAGACCAGTCCCTGTAGAAGGGCATCATGTTTGGTAAAGTGTAGTCAGCTAAAAAGGGGCAGTCCCTCAACAAGATGGATTGACACAGGGTTACATCCATGAGCTTAGGAAGAGGAAAAATCGTGATGATGGCACAAAACTGTGCAATGTTTTCATCTATAATGCATAGGGTTGTTATTGGTCAGTACTAATTTGATGGCATATAACATAAAATTCTATTTTTTTGGCATTACTGCCTTCTGGTGGTCATGGGAGCTACCCAGCCTTGCTCCTGGAGAACCGCTGCTGGATTTGAACTGCCAAGCTTGTGGGCTGCAGTCCTGCACTCAACCAATACACCACTGGGGCTCAGTCCTAAAATTCTAATCTTTAATATTCAGTTTTTTTCTATATTCAAGGCAATATTTTCCAACTAGAATGTCTTCTCCGCCCTCCTCAACCCACCAATATTTCCATTCCACTGCTCATTAGTTAACATCTTGATTTTATGTTTGATCATTTTCAGACTTAAAAAGAAGCTAGAAATATTCAATTCTTTTTCTGTAACTTTAGTTATAAACTTGAGTAATAGTTTCAGTAGCTGAATTTCTTTTCTACTTGTAAATATTAGTTTATCACTAATAGTATTGTACTTCAACATAGATCTTGACATCTGTACATATGATAGATTATAGATGACATATATCTATATATATCTATATCTATATGATAGATAGTACCCTGATAGCAGATTGATCATATGTTCAGCTGCTAAACATAAGCTCAGCAATTTTAAACCACAAATCCCTCCTCAGGATAAAGATGGAGCATTCTAATCTAGTAAAGAGTTATATCAGAATCATAGAGGATTTTTGTTAGTTAGCTTTGACTTGATGGAAGTGAGTCAATCATAACATACAAATCACTATAAGACACCCTGCCTCCTGAATTTGTCATTACTGGTATAGCCAATTCTATGGCTCTGTGGTTAAAAATAGCCAGTTCCAAGTTATATCAGCTCACTAAAGCCTAGGTACTGATCTTTATGCATTTAAAAATTTTTTTCTAAGACATCTCTTTTTCCTATTTGTATGTAAGCTTTTCCTAGTCTGGTGGTTTATTACTGTGATGCTGAAGCTAGGATATTAGCATGGTCACCCCAAGTGAACAGGTCTTATTAAAGTTTCCAGGTTAAGAACAAACCAGGCACAAATAATATTAATCTATTTCTGAGGGATTTCCACTGAAATTATTGTGAATCTGGGAAAACTCATTTATTGATAATTGTATAAATAAAATGTATCCATGGTTACTTTAAACATGTAATTGAATGCTCTATTAAATTCTAATTACAAGCCAAATTGCTTAACAACTATGTTCTCATAACTTCAAACACTGTTTTTACTTAATGTCCAGTAGGCAAGGCATGAAACTAGATAGCTACTAGATGAATATAGATTTACACTCATTTTTTAAAAGTCTAAGAATTACTAGTGATGAAATGACCTTAGTTGGGGTCTCTAGAATAGAAAGCTTGTGAATGATCTATCAATCTGAAACCTAAACCAGAACCATTGTCATCAAATCAATTCTGACCTATAGTGACTCTATTTTGGGTGTCTGGATGTTAATCTTAATAAAAGTAGGTAATATCATATTTCTCCCATGAAACAGCTGAAGGGTTTGAACAATTGACCTTCTGATTAACTGTCAAAGCACACTAAAAATGCTATCAGAACTGTAGGTAGGTAACAAAAATGTGTATTAACTGTACTTCTCTGTATATGAATAGAACTTTTTTGATTACATAGAGCATTGTAATGCAAGATAAATATTGAAATGTTCTTTTTTAAAATAGTTTTGTCGGGGGCTTGTACAACTCTTATCATAATCCATCCATTGCATCAAGAACATTTGTATATTCATTACCATTGTCGTTATCTTTTTTCCTTCATTGTTTTTTAGGTTAATGCAACAGAATTTTATAAAAAGGAGTATTTACAAAGTGTGTGAGGGGTGAAATCCAACACCTGAGGGATAATATGGAAGGGCTTATTATTGTTGTGCCCTATGGAATCAATGCTGATTCATGTGACCCCATAGGACAAAGCTGAATTGCCCCAAAGAGTTACCTAGGCTGTCATCTTTACTGGATCTTTTCCCCCATGGTGTCACTGATGAGTTTGAACTGTTGACTTTTCTGTTAGCTGCTGGGTACATAGCTATGGCAACACCAAAGCCATCAATATTTTCAAAACATGTTCTTTCTACTTGAGTCCTTGGTATCAGCTTTTCATTTCCCCTCCCTCCCCCACCTTCTCTCCTTCATAAACTGTGATAAATCATAAATTATTATTATTCTTTCATGTCTTACACTGACAGAGGTTTCCCTTTCACACACGTTTCTGTTGTCCTTCTCTCTGGGAGTTGGTTATATGTAGATCCTTGTGATCTATCTCCCCCTACCTTTCATTTCCTCTCTTGGTATGGCTATTCTCAATATTGGTCCTGAGAGGGTTATCTGTGCTGAATTCTGTGTTTCTGGCTCTTATCTGAACCAGTGAACATGTTCTTGTCTAGTCATATTTGCAAAGTAGAGTTGGAGTCACGATATTGTGTGTTGTGTGTGTGTGTGTGGAGGAGGATGGGAAGGAAACATTAAAGAGCTAGAGGAAAAATGTACATTTCATTGGAGCTATATTGCACCCTGACTTGACTCATCTCACTGCAACTCTTTGTAAGTGGGTGTCCAGTTGCCTCCAGAGGGGACTTGTGTCTCCACTCTGCACTCGACCTCATTCACAATGATAGGATTTTTTGTTCTGGGTCCTTGAAGCCTGACACCTGATCCTATAGATCCCTCATGATCATGCAGGTTAGTGTGCTTCTCCCATATGGACCTTGCTGTTTCTCAGCTAGATGGACACTTGTTTATCTGCAAACCTTTAAGACCCCAGATGCTATATCTTTGATAGCTGGGCACCATCAGCTTTCTGCACCACATTTGCTTATGCACCCACTTTGTCTTCAGTGACCTTGTCAGGAAGAAAAGCATCATGGAATGCTAATTTAATAGAACAAAGTGTTCTTGCATTGAGGGAGTACTTGAGTAGAGACCCAATGTCCATCTGCTACCTTGATACTTAACATACAAATATATGTCCATAGATCTATTTACCCATCATATATATATATAGAGAGAGATAGATATAGATATATTTACACATGTACAGGTCTGTATTTAGACTTTTATTAATAACCTTTGCCTTCTAATTTCTTCCTCTATTTCCTTTTACTTTTCTCTTGTCTCACTATCATGCTCACCCTTCTTTTGGTTTCAGTAATTTTTCCCTTATGAAATTTTCTTTTTTTTGTAGTTGTTAAAATTCTTTTTAATATTGTGTTTCTTATTTAAGTTGTATTATTTATCTCTGAACTTATTTTCTTTGAAATTTCTGTGTGATGTCTTGTGTAAATAACCATGGTTATGGTAACACTTGGTAATATGGAATGAATTGATCCATTTCCAGTTATTTTTTATCATACAACTCATCACAATCCATACACACATCCATTGTTTGCAAAACACATTTGTACATTTATTGCCACCATCATTCTCAAAACATTCTCTTTCTACTTAAGTCTTTGTATTAGCTTCTCATATTTCCCCTCCCTTCCAGCTTCCCCTTCCCTCATAAGCACTTGATAATTTATAAATTATTATTTTTCATATCATATGTTGTCTGATGTCTCCCTTCTGCCATTTCCCTGTTGCCTGTACCACAAGGAGGAGGTTATAAGTAGATTCTTGTAATTGGTTCCCCCTTTCTACTTCACCATCCCTCCACCCTCCCAGTATTGCCACTCTCACCACTGGTCCTGAAGGGATCATCTGTCCTGGATTCCCCATGTTTCTGGTTCCTTTCTGTACCAGTGTGCATCCTGTGGTCTACCCAGATTTGTAAAGTAAAATTGAGATACTGATGAAATGTTCTTTTTAATGATGAATGGGACACCATTCTTATTGAATTTATCATATCTGATATATTAAACTATATGTTTGTCTGATTCAAAAGTGACCAATGTTCCATTTAAGCTGAGTAATGTTTAATATACCAATTTTTTTGCATTCTATTCCATTTTTCTCTACTTTTCTGGTTATTGTTATGTGGTCGTTTCTGTTTTGCTGTGATTTGATGATTGCCACTGGAATTTCAAATACAAGTAAGGTCAAGTGGAGTGTATGCTTTTAGCAGGGCTTACAAACAAAGAAAGAATAGACTGCCCATTTCAGGGGAATACATCACTATCATGCATATGGATAGTGTCAAAATGTAATTGACCAAAAACCTGATGAAAATAAGTAGAGAATTATCAGAAACAGTGCCTGAAGATGAATCCTTTAGTTTAAAAAGTTCTCAAGGTATCATTGAGGAAGAGGTTCTGGCTCAAAATAGAGTCAACTATAATGACATGGATGGAGTAAAACCTGAAGGAAAAGCATCTTAAGCTCTTAATTTGTTCATGAGCATGGCTCAAAATGATAAGAAACATTTGCAAGCATTAATTAATAATCAGAGCTTGGAATATATGAAATATAGGTCTAGTAAAATTGGAAACCTTTCAAAGTGAAGTTGAATATATATGTATATATGCATATATGTATGTGTTCTATATATGTGTATATATGTATATATATTCTAGACATTAGGGAGTAGAAATGGTTATATTTTTAATCAGAAAGCCATATCATTTACTATTTGGGGAATGAGACAATCAAAAAGAATGGCATTACATTCATTGTCAAAAAGTTCATTTCAAGATCTAGCTTGAAGTAAAGTACTTATTATGGTAGGATATGTATATCGCCATACAAAGAAATCCAATCAATAAAGCTATTATTCAAATCTATGCACCAATAAATAAAGCAGGGTTGAATAAATTAAAGAATTGCAGCAACACTTTCGGTATTAAATTGATCAAATTTTCAGCTAATGTTCACTAATAGTTATTGGTGATAGAAATGTAATAATTCTAATCTAGGAATAAAGAATATTATTTGAGACCTATGGTCTTGTGATAGAAATGAACCTCGTGAAGATGAGAAGGTTATATTCCCCAGTTGTTGGGAGTTAGTCTCAGAGATAATTAATCATGGAAAAGGCAAACTGGCAGCGTCGGAGAAGCTGGAGGAGCCAGCGGAGAGACCACATGACTTTGCCCTGATGGAGCCAGACCTCTGAAGCTGAGGTGGGGGGGCACATGGAGACCTCTGCCAGTGATGAGTTACTTCTGCTGTTGATGGACCCTGAACCCTGGAAGTGAGGAGCCATGTAGAGACACCTGCCCCTGCCAGTGCCGGGACTCTGCACCTACTGAGCTGTGACTTTGTGAGTCAGAAGGAGACTCATAACTCATCAGTTATAGACTATAACTATAACTCATCAGTTATAGACTGATATCGGGCATATGGGTTAATATCAGACTTATGACTTTGTATTGGACTGGATTGGGATGCTTTCTTAATGTACTATTTCTCTTATATACAAACCTTTTCCTTATATCTGTATGCGTGTCTATGAAATTTGTTCCTCTAGTCTACCAGGACTAACACACCATTCTTTGTATATATATTATAGGCCCACATATTCCAAGATAGTTTTTTTTCATTTGTAAGTACAAAATAATTTGAATGTTTTTAATGAAAAACGGTGCAAACCATCAATTTTTCTTCGATGTTGCTTATCCTATGTTCAATATTCACTTGCAAATAAGACTATAGAAAATACCACAACACGGGTCAGACATATCTTAATCCTCAAAGTAACACACTTACTCTTCAACACTTAAAGAAGTGTGGTGCATTAGATTTGTCCAATAGCGGGATTTCGCAGAAGTGTCAGGAGAAAGCCATGCCCACATAGAGGCACCTCATTGGCTAAACAATGGCTATCTCCAGATTAACAGGCTAGACTCCATCCCTACATTTCAATCATAAAATTAACATAAGCACATGACTGCCACAAATGGTGAGACCATCTCTCATGTACTTCACACAAGTGACCTGGAGGGAGAAGTCCTGACAAAGAACGTCATGCTTAGTGGATGGGACACTCGTCCCTTGATACAGTAGTTTCAACAATGAACTCAAGTATAAGAACCCTTGTGAGAATGGCTCAAAGATAGATGTTGTCTCATTCTTTGGGGAATTGGAATGGTCTCAAGGACATCTAACAGGAAAATTTCATTTTTGATGGCTTTCAGTTTTCCTTGATTCATTCTTCACACATTGAATGTCTCAATTATTAATAAGGATGTTTCTTCTCATATCGAGGTGTGCCCCAGCAGCAATTCTGTTCCCAAACTTTACTCTACAAATGTCTTTAAAATCAAGTCCTGCTGGAGGAGACAACATTTTCTCAGTATTTTCAGCCCTCATATGTAGTGACGAATCCTTTGGAAGTGAATTGACTCTTCCTCTTCCACTCTGGTATTAGTCCAGAGCTTCTGCTGAAAACTCTCCACATCGGGTTACCTTACTTCTCTTTTCAAAACTAGTGTGTAACTTCCGACATCACTGTAATACACATACACAAAACCGAGGAGTTTAGCACTCTTGATGTAAGTTTGGTTCAGTTCATAAATGATAAGCTTTGTTCTAAGCAAAACATGGCTTTTGGAAGAGTGGATCTGTACAGACAAGTTCTCTTACTACTGTACTTAGGTTTGTCTTATTATAATGTAATTTTAAAAGGACAAAACAACAACAACAAAACAGTGTCTTTCAAAGGAATCTGTTAAGCCAGTTAAAATCAAAACAAATGGTAAGCACCAAAGGTAAGAAAACGACCTTAACCCTGTTTTGGTTTTGGAAGGGGATTATAAATAAATCACTTGGACAGCTTTTTTTTCCCAAAAAGACAAAGGCAATTCATGATCACAGGTGTTTATTATCCAGAAGTTTTATGAAAATTTATATTCCATTGGGGAAAATTGCCAGGAAAGTTTCATTTAAATAAGAAATATCCCTTCCATTATGGCAATGCATCTGCTGATTCTTCCAGGCTAGCCAGTGCTGTCCTAAGATTATTTCATTGGAAAACTTTACCTCCTCCACCCTGTTATCCTGACCTTATTCTTTCAGTTTGGAGCTCATTATCCCAAATCCAAGTACATTTAATAAGAGCACAGTAGGCGTATCCCAGGATTTCAATGATCCTTTTTATGAAGAGCTCAGTTTTGACTGAGGAAGGGTTAGAGAGAGGGAAGCATGATTCTCTGAGGGTACAGACCTAGATGGAGGATATGCTGAGAAACTGTAGCTATGTATTTTTGATATTTTTGCCTAATAAAAGTTTCAATGATTTTGCACCAATTTTTCCTTGCCTTCATATACATAGATCCTTCATTTTCTTTGATCTGAGAATCCAGTTAGTCTGATAACTTGTCTTTCAAGAGATTTACCATTTTGTTTCTCTTTTAATCTAAGAATTTATAGCTACAACATGACTTAGTAGGCATTCTATTAAAATACGTTTTGAAGTGATTGAAGTAATTAAAGTTTTGCTGAGAATTCAATAAAACCTTGGAAACTTATCTTGTAGCTTTAAAATAATAATGGATACTTTTTTATTATTCATGCATGCTCTCTGTTGAATTGCATTTGCAGAAAACTCTCCTTTATGACTAGAAGTGATAGTTTGAAATTTTTTGGTTATTATTTAATTGGATACAAAGATAGTTTTTAGGTGAACTTATTTCCTTAATATGGGTAATGGCTAAATTTTTATGCATCAACATACCTGAAGAGTAGACAACAGTCTTCCTATCATCTTATTTTTACAATGAAGTAAAATTTAATTATATAATAAAAAATTTCTTTCAAAAGTCAGCTTCACAGAAGACTGATAAACTGACCTTGAGTGAATTTCACAAACAGCTTCTTGAAGTTCTAATGTGAAGAATATTAATTCAAGTTGCTTGCAGAAACGATGTTACCTTGTCTACATAAAATTCGTGAATAAGACAACTTAATAGAAAATGAGGTGCATTGCTCTGTTGCTTCAAGCTCAGTTAGTTAAAAACTGAAGAGGTGTTTAATTATAAATTCTAATCGAACATTCTTGTAACAGAATAAACATAATTACTTTTAAATTTGTGTTTAAAAATATTATTGAGCTGCAATTAATATATTGTACAATTCAGCAGTCAATCCTATGAAGAGGAGTTGTGCAATCATTGCCAAAATCAACTTTGGAATCTTTTTCTTTCTTTCTTTTACCCATTGGGAGTTGCTCCCCTTTCCCCCTTTCTCTGCCCTAGGTAGTCATTAATCCAGCTTCTGGATTTATAATTCTGGATTATAATTCTTTATAATTCCACACTTCCTAGTTTCCCTCTACAGACAAACAAACAAAATGTTGACAAAAGACAGACAAGGACCCATCAACAATGACTGCATAAAATAGGTAAACTTCAATCTAAGAAAATATTAAAAATTTAGAATATATCCACATTGGATACAGAGAGAGATTAAAATACAAAGTGCTGTATTTCAGCCTAAATACATCTTCCTTTTTTTTTAATTTAATTCATTTTATTGGGAACTCATACAGCACTCATCATAATGTATACATACATACATACATACATACATATGTTGTTTCAGTAGTTACATCTTTTCTGGGATGGGGTGGGGTGGGGTTCTCTTTTTTTTCTGATTTGGGAGAAGTAAGCCAGTTTTATAGGGCAAGCAAGCTTAGACAATTAGCATATCGTGATCTTCAAAATTAACAAGTGAATGGCAGCACAGCTGCAAGTCAGGCTTCAGAGGCCAGGGCTGTTTACAGTTACAAAGGCGACAAACTACAAACCTCAGGCAACAAACTGCAACAGGGTTTAGGCATAATTGGCCTGTAGCCAGGTCAAGCATGTCTGGGCCAGCGGCTCTTGACAGGTCCCCCTTTTTTATTTTTTCAAGTAATATCCTCCCGGGAACTCCGCCTCTCTTAGGTTGTAAGGACACACACTCAGTCCTTACCCGTCATCGGTCAATGGCCTTCTAATGTCACCATGGCCTGTCTTAGGTTGGTAAAGAGTGCTCCTGATCTTACCCGTCATTGGCTGTCAAGTTCAGCTCATGGAGGCAGAGGGTCTTATCACATACTTGTCGTGTGTGCCACTCTGTTCGAGATCGCTCATCTCCAAGCGACAGTAATGAACTTGCAGCGGCCTTGCTTGAATGGTCTCAGTCTGTTACTTAATAAATGCCATGAGGTTGTTGAATAATACTGGCCGTAATGAAAGCAAAAGCAATAAACTAACGAGGGGGCCCCACAGTGGCAAGAGGTAAGGCAACAGTCCATTGAGCCCAGTCCAGAGTGGATCGGTGGTCAACTCCTTTCTTCTCTTCTCTGAGTCTTCTTGCAGCCACTTGATTTTGTCTCTTACGACTCCAGATTTGTTGGCATAAAGACAGCATCTTTCTTGTAAAGCCAAACAAATACCTCCCTGCTCTGCTGCAAGTAAGTCTAAACCTCTTCTATTTTGTAATACTACTTCTGCTAAAGAGTCTACCTGTTCTTGCAAATCTTGTGTAGTGCCTGATGAGGCCTGCATATCCGAGATTAGCTGCCTAGATAACTGGGTATGTTGCAGTTCCAAAGGCCACTGCAGTACTGGTCCCTAATCTTACAAATAAGTCACCTAGATGCACTGCCCTTTAGCTCTTCCTGCCAGGTAATCATTAGCAGGGATAGGGACAGGTTCGTTTCCAGGACTAATATCTATGTCTGGAAGGAGAAAGGCTAGCACACATAACTCTGTCCAAATGCTGGATAACTGGGTAAAAGTCCTATTGCTGCCACAAACAAAAACTGAACTATTAAGGGCACATAAGGAGCCCGTATCATTAACAACACTAGAACAAGAAACAAATCCCGCCACTTCTACAAAATCTCACAAGTATTGTTCA
>PVJH01006079.1:0-51262 GCA_004026705.1 Nesogale talazaci
CTGGGCTTATAAAGATCCATCAACAGCAGCATTGACCCTCCTGGAGCTCAGTCTAGTGAGAGAAGTAGATGAAGGAAATCCAAAGAAAACCCCACTATGTACGTGGTGTATGTAGAGTGTGGAGACGGGAAGGAGCATACTTAACTCTAGGATAAGGACTGAGCCAATGATCAGGGAGTTCAAAGGCGTGTTTTTTTCTTGGGGGGGTGGGGTGGGATCACTGCCTCTGGCGGTTGTGGGTGCTACCCAGTGTCATTCCTGAGAGCCACCGCTGGATTTGAACCGCCTAGCCCGCAGGCTGCAGTTCCACACTCAACCACTTATGCCACCAGGGCTCAGCCCCAACGTGTGTTTTAATTAGGAATTTGTTGCATCCTCAGCTGAAACCAAAAGAGTGCAAAGGCACCGAGGCATGGTGCTAGAGGTAGATTGAGGAGATAGGGTACATGAGCTGCCAGGGAAGGAGAGAGGGCCCAACAGTACAAGTGACAGAGCAGTGCAGGTCAACAAGGCTTCACAGGTTATGTATAATCAGCGCTGCCTTTCTAAGCAGAAAAGTGGAAGGGGTAGGTGGACTGAAGAGAAGTCACTCTGCAGGAACAGCGACAAGTGAGAAGGTAACTCGGCAACATAAGATGGAGCGGTGGCAGTGAGGACGGAGAGGAGCACTGAGAACCCAGTGAGAATGTAGATGGGACCAGTCCTGGCCGTTGATTCCATTTGGGAGGACAGAAAAAAAGAGACCAAAGAAGATGAATCACACAGTGGGTAATATCCAGTCAAAACAGGAAGAGAAAGATATTCAGAGGCGAAAGATGGTTCCTATTTTAGATGCACTGAGTTTGAAATGCCTTTGGGACATCCAAGTGTGCTTGTCCTGTTAGCTGTTGAGTATTGGACACGCAGGAGGTTTGGATTAGAGTTTTGGATATGGAGACTTCCATCCAAAGGTGGTATGAGGACAGATGAAAAGAATAAGGGAATTATGCAAAGTGAAAAGAAAGGCAGACTACACAGATGAAGGCCTACAGAATGCTCAGATGTAAGAGAAGCAGAGGGGGGAATTAAGGAAGGACAGTAGAAGCGTTGATCAGAGAGCCATGGGAAGAATCAGAAACGGTATCACAGAATCTAAATTTGCCCCACTCAGAGTCAACAAGTCGATTCTGACTCACAGTGACCCTATAAGACAGAATAGAACTGCTCCTTTGAATTTTCAAGATTTTAAATCTTATGGGAGCAAATCCACTCTTACTTCTGCAGAGTGATTAGCTGCTCAACGAGTAACCTACTATGCCAGCAGAGCTCCATGGAGCAGAAAGCTTTTAAAAGGGAGTGGTCTAGTGTGTAAAAGCTTACAGAGAAGTCAAAGTGATACTGGAAAGACCCTGGTGACCTTGGACAGAGTAGGCTGACGACCTAATGCAGGAAAGGAAAGGAGGCTGCTCTTTTACAGATATCAATGGCCATGGCTGTTCTTTGAAGGCAGTTCTATTGACCTCCAGTCTTAGTCAATGCAAGCGTTGTCTCCACTGTGCCGATGTGATGAAGGATAGACAGGTTAACTCATTTTGTAAAGGCACCCAGCTACTGTCAATTCCAAAGTCTATGCTCTTGATGACGACTCTGTATTCTTTCCGAGACAACTGTATCGCACCTAGAGTTGTTTTTTTTAACACATTTTGCATGTCTTAGTCTCTATTGAAGATATTGGCGGTTTGCTAGCCAATGAACCTTATGCGCGGCCATCCCCCATATGCCACTGGAGGTACTGTTATGGTGTTCAACAGGTTTCATCAGAGCTTCAGGCTAAAGCATACTAGTAAGAAAGGCTTGCAGACTTACTCCTAAAAATCCCATGGGTCATAACATTCCAACCTATAACCAATCATGAGGATGGTGCAAGACAGGCAGTACTTAGTCCATTATTCGAGGGGATTGGCATAAGTTAGAGGCATCCTTTTCTGATTCTTCCCTTGGCTCTCTGATCAACGTTTCTACTGTCCATCCTTAACTTCCCCCTCTGCTTCTCTTACATTAGAGCACTCTGTAGGCCTCCATCTGTGTAGTCTGCCTTTCTTTTCACTTTGTAATATTTCCTTAATCTTTTCATCAGTTCTCCTACCACCTTTAGACTGATGTCTCCAAATCAGTAGCTCTAACCCAAACCTCCTGTGTGTCCTAAACCCAACAGCTAATGGGACAGACACCCTCCGATGTCCCAAAGGCATTTCAATAACAGTCCATGGTTATCATCTACACGCAATACTTAAAGACCAAATGGTTATATCCATGTTTTTGGCAGATGAAGAGAGACAAAGACAATGCATTTCCTAAAACCATGCCATCCACTTCCTTTCCCTGAGGTCTCTCTCAAGCCCACTGTCATTCTTAACTTCAGTGGGCAGCCCTGTCCCTGATTTCAGACCACTGTGATTACACTGGGCAAGGATATACAGTACTTCCTGTACCCAAAAATTCCTCTGAGCTTATTTTGCATCCAAAGAGAATCAATCTGGCTCCTATTACCTCCTTCTAAGCGCTATGCTTCATTCTCTTATTTCAGTCTCTGCTCCAGACATCAATTGTTCTTTGGTGAATTCGATCTGTTTCATCAGGTGCTAGCAGAGGGCTTCCCTGCTGAAAGTCAAATATCATGTCCCTAGAAGATTCTGCTTATTCATGGCCAATGATCATAGTTAAGCTAAAATAAACTGTAAACATGCATGGATTTTTTTATATTGCCACTAATAAAAAATTAGGATTTACAGGCAGAATAAGAAAAGTCCAATTAACCACACAGGAATGAGAAGGACTCAGCAAAATATATCTTGCTTTCTCTTTCAATGTTAATATGACTTTAGAAAGAGTCAAGTGGTTCCTTAAGCCCTCCTGTAAGAGCATCCATGGGCTCAAATGTAAAAACAAGTGTGCAGAAGGCAGAGGACCTAGCATTACTTCATGCTGTTGTACATAAACCAAATCAACAGTACCTAACAATAACATTGTTGCCATTATGTCATCCTGTCTTTTGTAGCCCTCTTGATCCTATTTTTCCTCTCTGGAAGTTAAGGGAAGGCGCGCTAGTGGTACTGACAAGGAACAGGCCAAACACTTCTTGAGGAATAGCTCTTGTTCTGGTCAGGCCAAAATATCATCATATAGTCTAAAGGGTCCAATAGTTGAGTTTTTGTCTTGCCTAATTTTTCATCTTTATGCCATAGGAATCCTTTTCTTATTATGAGTACCAGAACCTGTCAAATGATTAAGAAAGTCAATGATCTCCCCTACATCTTAACCAATTTGGCACTGAGTACATGTTTTCTTTACATATATTATTTCATCTTCACTGGCAAGTAGTACTCTTCTAAAAGAGGAAGCTAGGGATCCCAGATATTAGTCAACTTCCCCAAATCACACAGCTAAGAAAGGGTGGAGAGAGAATCCTACTGGGATCAAACACCTTCCAAAACCTCTACTCCCTGATGATAGGCCTACAGGGAGCAGAAAGCCCAGTCTTCCTGCCAGTGGCTTTGCACTGCCCGCTATGGGGAGGGCGGCACCACCACAGGTCCTGTGAGAAAAAGGAAAGCAGTCCAAATGCAAACAAAACTCTTGATTAAAAGCCCAACATAAAAATGGCAAATGTTTTGTTGCATATTTTTAACCCCTTTTTAAAGTACAAAATAGGGATCCCTTGATCTCCATGTCCCCGATCTTGTTCTGGCTTGCACTATATTCCAGAGAGTCTAGGTAAAAGAGAATAAAACATGACCCCGGCCCGTGCCCTACTCATAACTGTCCTTGGGGTCGAGGGCACTGTTGTGGCCACTGGGTCCGATCCTTTCCATTGAGGAGATTCCTCTTTTTTTGCCAGCCCTCCAGTTTACCAAACATGATCCCCTTCTTCAGGGACTGGTCCCTCCAGCTAAGCTGTCCACCATGCATGAGACAGAACCTTGTCAAATGCGTTTGCTCTTCTGGCAGTCCAGGTTCCTTGTCAATATTCTCATTCAAAGGCTTGACTCCTTCGGTTTGCCTTATTCCTGGTCCAGCTTTCCCACATGTAGGTTGCAGCTGCTGCTTCTGAGGGCTGTCAAGCAGACTCCAACTCACACCAACCCAGAGAGGCACAGAACAAAATGATCCTGCACCATGCTCACAATGCTTCTGATGTGTAAGCCCGTTATTGTAGCCACAGTGCCAATCCATCTCACCAAAGACCTTCCTCTTTCTCGCTACCCAGCTTCCATTTTACCAAACATGATGTCCTTCTCCAGGGACCGGTCTCTCCTGCCAACATGTCCAAAGCGCATGAGACAAAAGCTTGCCATCCTTGCCTCTAAGGAATGTTCTGGTTGTAATTCTTCCAAGACATTTGTTTCATATGAGGCACTTGAAAATACCATGGTATGGGCCAGGCACACAGTAGTCCTCAAAGTTATATAATTGCTTGTAAACACTTTGTGTTAGTCCAGGTAGACTAGAGAAACAAATTCATAGACACACATATGGATACAAGGGAAAGGTTTATATACAAGAGGAATGGGACATTGAGAAAGCACCCCAACCCAGGCCAGTTCAAAGTCATAAGTCTGATATTAGCCCAAATGCCCAATACCAGTCTATAAAGTCTCCTTCTGACTCACAAAGTCACAGGTCAGTGGGGGCAGAATCCCAGCGCTGGCAGGGGTCTCCCCGTGGCTCCTCGCTTCCAGGGCTCAGGATCCATCAACAGCATCCAGTGGTGGTAGAAGCAACTCAGCGCTGGAAGGGGTCTCCATGTGGCTTCTCCAGCTTCAGAGGTCTGGTGCCATCAGGGCAAGGCTGTGTAACTTCTGCTCTGGCTCCTCCAGCACCTTGGACGCTGCCATCTTGTCTTGTCCCTAGTTCATTGTCTCTGAGACTGACTCCCAACAACTGGGGGGATGGCATCTCATCTCCAAGAGGGAAATATTGTGAAATTTCCCAGAAGTCTCAGGAGAAAGCCATGCCCACACAGAGACCTCATTGGCTACTCCATGGCTATCTCCAGATTAACAGGCCAGACTCCACCTCTACATCTCAATCATGAAATCGACACCTGAATACATAACCACCACACACTTTAAAAGGGTCTTTTGCAGATGATTTACCCACTGCAATGATATCATTTGAATTTTTTTTTTGGGGGGGGGGGGGGCAATCACTGCCTCTGGTGGTTGTGAGTGCTGCTCCTGAGAGCAGCCACTGGATTTGAACTGCCAAGCCCGCAGGCCGCAGTCCTGCACTCAACCACTTACGCCACCAGGGCTCAGCTCATTTGAATTCTTTACTGTTGCTTTCATGCATTGTCAACTCAAGTAAAAGGAAATCATTTTTAAAATTTCTATCGTTTTATCTCCTGTCTCATCCTTTCTAAAGTTGTTTCTTTTCTTTCTTTCTTAAATGAAATTTAAGAAATTCACATGGAATTCACATGGATTAAGTCTCTGGGCAATCTCCTCCGACCATATACCAGGCACGTGCTATTAAGCAGAATGCATTGGAAAGTGGATTGCAAATATGGTTAAGTTAAAATTTGGTAACTTAGTATCTGACCTCCTTTTGACCCATTTTAAATTTGTTCTAGTTTTTGACATTTTCTGCTTTATTTTCAGTTGAGGCTTTTCACCATCTTACTTTGTTATATTCATTAGGTTTTCCTTAAATGTTTTTCTGTATATGGAGTCCAGGATGGGTAAAACTATAGAGACAGTGACCAGATTAATGGTTCCTTCAGGATATGACAGGGGATCTTGGGGGGAAATGGGGAACCAATAACAATGACCACAAGAAGTAGCAAAATGCGCAAAAATTGATTGTGGTGATAATTCTCCAACTCTTCTTAAGATGATTGAACTCCTGCTTTATATGATTTGTGACTTAAATGCCAAGGAAATGTTAGAAGAATTTTTAAGGATTTCAACCTTTCTCCATTTATCATGATGATACTTTATTGGTCCAGTTGTGAGGGTTTTTATTTACTTTATGTTGAGACTCCATACTGAAGATTCTAATCTTTGATCTTCATCAGTAAATGTTTCAAGCCCTCAACAAGCAAGGTTGTGTGGTCTACACAACCTGCAGGTTGTTGATAAGCCTTCCTTCAATCCTGATGCCACTCTCATCTTCCTGTAGTGCAGCATCTCTAGCGGTTTGCTCAGCATACAGACTGAGCAAGGAAGTGAGAGGATGCAGCCTTGACATACACAGGGCTTGATTTTAAGCCTTGTCATATCCCTTTGTTCTGTTCACCTGAGTGCCTCTTGGTCTATGTACTGGTTCTACGTGACCACAGGTCAGGTGTTCTGAAATTCCCATTCTGTGCAATGTTATGATCCCACACCTGGATGCCCTGACAAAGTCAATAAAACACAGGTAAACATCTTTGTGGCATTCTGAGTTTGCTGCCAGAGAGGTATTGTGATGCCTCCAGAAAGGTCCCACAGGAGTGACTCCAAGGTCAGACAGCCCTCCATATGGTTTGGTCACTGTAGAGCTCCAATGATCAGATGTTGATACTTTTGCAGAGCTGCCAAACCTGGAGTCACTTCTGTGGTTTCCAGATGGAGCACAATTCTCCTCTGACACACATGGAGTAACCATGATTCAGAGACAACAGCTGGTAGAGGATCAAGGATCCAGCTTGGCTTTAGCCCATTACCCATGAACGCTCATCACAGGTGTCCCACCCTGAGACATAGCCTCTCAGACTCCTAAAATAGGGATAAAAGGAAAATTCCTCAACATCATAAAGGCCAGATGTACAAAACCAACCACCAGCCTTTCGCCTCATGGAGAGAAACTGAAAGCATTCCCCTCTGAACAGAAGCCAGAAAGGATGCCTTTTATACTCACTCTTATTTCATGTAGTTCTAGAAGTCTTGGACAGAAGTCTATCAGATATCCCAAAGAAATCAAAATCATCCAGAGTGACAAAGAAAAAGTGAAACTCTGTTTACAGACAATATGATTTCATATAGAGAAAACTCTAACGTTTCAATAAGAAAATAGTTGGAGTTCATTGAAATATTTGGCCAGGTGTCAGGTTGTAGAATCAGCATACAAATATCAATAGTGTGCTTGTATGTAAGGAAGAGAACACTGAAAAGAAAATTTTCAAAATGATACCATTTATAGTAGCCACCCAAAAGATTAAATACTTTGGAATAAAGCATGCTAGAGATACAAAAGGCTTATTCAAAGAAAACTACAAAATATTACTACTAGAAGCCAAAAAAGACTTACATAAATGGGAGAATGTTCCATGTTCAGGGATAAGACAACTTAATATAGTGAAATATCAGTACTACCATAAGCAGTCTATAAATATACACAAATTCCTCCTCAAATCCCATCATTATTCTTCAGACAAAGGGAAAAACTAGTTACCAAATTTATATGGAAATAAAGGACACCCAGAATAAGCAAAACACTACTTAAAGAAAGCAAGAGGCTTCTCATTTCCTAAAAGTAAAACTTATTACACAGCCATGGTAATCAGAACAGTTTGGTATTGATACAACTCTAGATAGGGCGAATGACGGTTCAGAATAGAGAAGTCAGAAATCAAGCACCTGGAGACACCTGATGTTTCATAAAGGACTTTTAAACACAGTAAATGGGGAATAGATCATCACTTCAAAAAAATAATGCTGGAAAAATTGGAATGCCATCTGCAAAAAAAAAAAAGAAAAATGAAATAGGAGTCATACCTCCCACCATAGACAAAAACCTAAAAATGAATTAAACTTTGTTTTGTTTTGTTTTTGCTTTGTTTGGGGGGGGGGGCACCACTCTCTGGTGGTGGGAGTAGGAGGCCCAGTCTTGGCTCCTGTGGAGCTGCTGCTGGAACTGAACCTCCATCCCAGTGGGCCGCAGTCTCGCGCACAACCACTATGCCACTGGGGCTGAGCCTGATGAATTAAACTTTCAACTATAAAGTTTATCAGTGAAAAAATGGGGACAAGCTTATGGGCAATAATACAAGGCATAAACATGATCAGGCAAATAGGGGACAAAAACTCACACTACAGAACACAAAATAGCATGCTGGCACCTTCTAAAAGTACAATTATGCACATCAAAATACTTCAGCAAAAGAATAAAAAGAGAACCCAAAACTTGGGGGAAATTTGGGGCAAGGGTATATTGAATAAAAAGCTAACAGCAAAAAGTCGGAACAACCAAAGTCTGTCTGTAGAGGAAAAGATATGTAAATAAGCTCTGGCACATATGTAGTATGGAATAGTGTGTGTGGCAGTCACCCAATCTGGGGTCAGTGTGAGGATTAAGAGTGCAAGAAGGGAGTTCTGTCTGTCACTCTGGCCACAGCCAAGGAGGCCTCTGTGTGGGCATGGCCTCTTAAGAATTCTGGGAAATGTGGCAATTCCTTCTTGAAGATGGAGACACTATCTCTCAGTTCACTTCCTTGAAGACTTTCTACTGAAAACACTCACTGCCTGACAGACATGGCTGACAAGGCTGGCCTCCCTGATGAGAAGCCACATAGACCTGTCCTGATGTGACCAGAAACTTGAACCTAGAGAAGCCACGTAGAGAATGCTGCCAGCGCTGAGAGGCTTACAACACCACTGAATCCAAAGACTTTCTACCCATTGGCTTGTGATCGCCCTGCGTTTGGTGTCATTGCACGTGTTTTGTGAGTCTGAGGACTTTGTGGATTGCTTTCATACTTATGGGCTAATATCAGACTTGTGGGCTTGGACTGGATGGGGTTGGGATGCTTTCTCAATGTTCCATTCTTCTTGTATATAAATCTCTCCCTTATTCACATATGCATGTTTATGAATTTGTTTCTCTAGTCTACCCCGACTAAGAGATTATGCATCTATCAAGAACAATGATGAATCTGTCAACACTTCATGCCATTGGCAAATTTGGAAGACTAAGCTCATAAAGACAAATATTATATATGACCACTACTATTGGGGGGGGGGGCAATCACTGCCTCTGGTGGTCGTGGGAGCTACCCAGTGCTGCTCCTGAGAGCCACCACTGGATTTGAACCACCAAGCCTGCGGGCCACAGTCCCGCACTCAACCACTTACGCCACCGGGGCTCAGCCCCTATTATTTTTTTAAGTACAAGAAAAATGGTTTTCACACCAAAAGTCACCAAAAATTTCAAACCAAAATTTTCATACTTTGAAAGTTTGGGGGAGATCAGAGGAAGGTAGGAAATAAAGAGGGAGAAAGAGGGGGGGAGGGTAAAATTGCATCCTTCATTAAAAAAAGATCTTGAGTTGCTACTATGATAGAAACAGATTAGCAAGTATAATGTAGGGGGAAAATTCCACAAAAATGCAAAATTATATCATGCATATTTTAACTAGTCTCATGTTGGAAAGTCCCCAATATATAGTCAGAGCACAAGATTTAAAACCAAAAGGCCACACTATAAGTTCTATGTTTCTAATCACTATGTGGCAAAGATCAAGTTACTGACATGTTTTGTTATTAATTTCCTCATTTGTAAACGAGGGGTTATAAACTATGATTTAAAAGAATAATAGTAGTGTCAAGCGACCAGTGTGACTGTGACATTTGGTGGTGGCTTCTTTTCATAGGTCAGGGTGACCATAAACAGAAATAGCCTGTTGGTCGTGATGAGAGGAAATACCTGGCCTCCTTCCCTAAAAGTCAGGCTAGCAACAGAAAGAAGAAAATCTGAACACCCTGAACCACAGGCACCACATAATAGGATTATTCTAATAGGGAAAATTGGCAGTCTGTAGGAAATGATCATAGCTCAGAGCTGCTCATCTTTTTAAACATCCTGTTCTTAATACATATTTACCTGGAAAGAGCTCTTTACTAAACCCTAGTTTCCTTCCGTCCTTCTCTCTTTCTATTGTTGTTGGTGAGGTTTTGAAGACTTTTTTACTACCCTTAGCAAATACTTTTTTATGATTATTCACATACCTATCAAAATGAGAACCACCAAAATCATTAAAGCAATTTTAAAACTCATATTAGTTCCCACATCAAGGCCCAGTCTTTTTTTTTTTTATCATTTTATTGGTGGTTCTTACTGATCTTATAACAATGCATCTATCCATTAGGTCAAGCACATTTGCACATATGTTGCAAAGCAGTCTTGTGAGCATTCTGTAACTTATGGCCCCAAATCATGACTCCTTGTTCTGTGCAAAACCCACAGAGGAAAACCTGTGTGGATGAGGACAAGTTTGAGTTGTCTTTTAGAAAAATAAACAGAATGATCACAAGTATGCAGGAAGCTCTTGGTCCTCTGAAGAGAAGCATTACACTGAAGAGGGAGGAAAACAACATCTGCAGGACGTTCAAAAGATGATTGAGTTGTGGAAGCGTTTGGGGCCTGTGAAAGGAAGATGGATACGAAATCTGGTTGGAGAGCACTACAAATTTTACACTGTTCTGTAGGCAATGGGGAAGCCCTCAAAGACTTTTAAACCAAGCTGTGACAGGATGAAGCAGGATTTAGTGAAGATTGATTTTGCAGAAAGGAGAAGGAGGAATTGGAACGGGAAAGAGACAATCAGTAGGGAGATCATTCTGGTTTCAATTAGAATATGCAAGTCACAGGTGAAACGCGATTGAAGCATGACCCCCGTTCAGATAAATGAGGAAAGGCCAGGACTTGGGTCTCTACCATTTCATAACACGAAATAAGATGACTTGAAAAGGATCATCATTCCCTTAGCAAAAAAGGCACAAGTCTGTAGCCAAATCCGCTTCGTCACCAAGTTGTGGAAATGTTTCGTTATCTTTCAGTTCCATTTATCCATGAATTTCTTGAAGCCTCGTCATGTATAATGAGTATGTGTGTGTGTGTGTGTGCGTGTGTGTAATGGATAAGTACTTGACTACTAACTGAAAGGTTGACTGCTCAAACCCACCAGTGGGCTACCCAGGAGAAAAAAAATCGAACAGTCCATTCACACAAAGATTGCTTTCATTAGGTGGCATTGTCTTGCTTCTGAGTCATAGAAACCCTATCAAACAGACTTTTGCAACAGAACCAAACGCTGCCAGGTACGGCATTTTACTGTTATTGGAGTCCATTGTTAATGTCACTGCAACAATTAGCCAACCCATCTCATTGAAAGTCTTCACCTTTTTTTATGGCCCTTTAACTTACCAAGCATGTTGTGCTTCTCCATAGACTAGCCCCTTCTAGTAACATATCCAAAGTGAATGAGATGAAGGTGACCATCTTTGTATTCAAAGAAGCATTCTAGTGGTTCTTCTTCCAACACAAATTTGTTCCTTCTGCTAATCAGTAATAAAATCAATATTTTAATTGCCTTTATGAACAACTCCCCCACCCCTTTCATAAGCCCAGTAGAACTTGCGTGCTGTCTGACTACAGCTATTAAATAGCACCATCATGATAAGAGATACTGTGTGGGCTGAGCCCCGGTTGCATAGTGGTTGTGCGCAGGACTGCGGCCCACTGGGATGGAGGTTCAATTCCAGCTCCATGGAGCAAAGACTGGGCTCCCTACTCACACCACCAGAGGGCAGTGATGCCCAAAAAACCAAAAACAAACCAAAAAAAAGATACTGTGTAAAAATCGAAATCAAAAGGGGGGAAGCTGAACAGAAATTCAAGTTCTCATATTATCCATACTTTCTGGAGAACAGAAATTCAAGTTCTCATATTATCTATACTTTCTGGAGCCATGAAGACAATGAAATTTATCAAATTGATGACAACAACTAAAAAGATTAGCTAGGAAGCTTAGCTTATGTTAGTGAAGGAGGAACAACTAAGAAAATGGGAGTGAGAGTGTGCAGCTTGAAGAATATAATCATCACTTAATGACACATTTAGAAACTGTTGTGTTTGGTGTATGTTCTACTGTGTATATTCTCAACAGTGAAATAAATTCTAAGAAAAGAAATGCCAGTGGAACACAGATCCACTCTGAAACACATGGGGTCACCAGAAATCAGAACCAACTTAAATGACACCTGGTTTGGGTGTTTTTTTTTTTTTTTAACATTGTTGAAACTACATGGTTCTCTTAGCTTCAGTCTTCTCAAACTGGTGCTGCACATTCCAGGAGTTCTGGGACAAGATAAACATGGGCATCTCCTTGGAAAAATCATCTGCTTTAAATTGGGAAATACATGATGAATAGGTATCTTATGAAAGAGAAAAGAAAATTGAGATACAATATGAGAAGCAAGCACATTGTGGAGGAAAAATAGCAGGAGATATAGCCTTTTTTTTTTTAGGCATCACTCCCTCTGATGGTAGGAGTAGGAGGCCCAGCCTTTGCTCCTGTGAGCTGGATTTGAACCTCCATCCCAGCAGGCCACAGTCCCGCACACAACCACTACGCCACCGGGGCTCAGCCCAGAGATATAGTCTTAAAACGATAACAGGAACTTTATAAAATAAAAATACCTCTAAAAGCCCTTTCAAAAAGATATTAAAATCCTTCCAAATCCCCTTCATTCCAAATGCAAAATAAATTCTGAGGTTCTTCACTACCGTCCAAAGTAAATAAGTAAATAGAAAGGCCCTTTTTAAGAAACGTGGCTTTTGCTTAAGGTTACTTAGGGCTACTGGGCATCCAAGACTCCCTCGGGTATGTAGCCACTCCCTGCGACCAGGTTACTTTTGTTGAAAAGTTTAAGCAGTGCCTTTATCTGATGCCAGTTTTATCCTCAGGTGGTATGCATTTGAGTTGGAGGGACCCAGGGAAAAAAGAGCTCTACCACACAGTCTGAGATTCTTTTATCTCTGCCCACACAACTCTTTTTTTCCAAGCAAAAATGCACTCGAGTGAGTATGCGCTCTGTCTGCCACTCACGCTTTGATGTGGGCCACCTCACTCTGACTGCTGCTCAGCATCTGAAAGAACCATCTTGAGAAATGCGGCAGAGGGCTCCATCAGTCAGTCTCCTCCTGAGAAATGTCAGCTCCCTCAAAATGGGCCAGTTGAGAGAAATTTAGTGCAAAGACTATTGATGTGGCAAGGAGGGGAGAACTCATGGGAAATATGCATGTGGAATCCCAAATAAAGTAAGGTTGTCAGTTACTCAGAATACAATCAGTCGGCAACTGGTTTTAGTTATTTATTTGGCGGGAGTGGGAATTAGTAGCAGTGAGATAATGTACAGTTAACAACAACAACACCACCACATCGGCATATAATTTATAAGTGACCCTTGAATACCATGGATTTAAATTGTGCAACTCTAAGTCACATGCTGGCTTTGTTTTGCTTTGTTTCCTGTTGCAACCACCCTGAGCCTCAGGTTTTGTCATTATCCCTTAAAATGCCCTTGTCTCCCCAATAAGTGTCCGTGAACAGGTCAAGTAGAGATGATCAGTATGACACTGACAACACTTGAACTCACCTCATATTACAGGGGGGAGTGGCCCCCAGCTGCCCAAATCTGTGCTGTTCAAGGGTCAACTGTATGAGGGGACATCAAATAGTTGGCAGGAATTTTACAGAATATTTGTTGATGTATATTTTACCTTTGCTGCAAATATATCCGTGAATAAGGTAGAGCATACAGAGGACAAAGTTATGAAATCTTCTTAGACAACCAAGTACTTGGAGGGGATGGGTTTCTGAGCCTTTCAAGGGCACTCTTCAGGGCACCAATGTCCCCAGGTATAACCTAGTTCATAAAGACATTGTTCCACATCTCAGTGTGTTGCATAGCAACTTGGGTCATAAAACCTTGTGAGCAGCACAGGGATCTTCAAACTTTTTAAACAGGGGGCCAGTTCACTGTCCCTTAGACCATTGGAGGGCTGGACTATAGTTAAAAACAAAAACCAAGGGCTGAGCCCCGGTGGCGGAAGTGGTTGAATATGGGGCTGTGACCCAAGGGTTTGGCAGTTCAAATCCAGCGGCGGCTTTCAGGAGCAGTGCTGGGTAGATCCCATGACCACCAGAGAGCAGTGATGCCCAAAAAGAAAAAAAACAAAAGACAACAACAAAAAGAGTCCTTCTTAAGAAAAGATGACAACAATAATTTTTTTTAATTAAAACAAAAACAAACAACTATGAACAAATTCATTGCGGGCCTAGGATGAGTTGGCTGCGACAAAACCTGGCAGGGTGGATAAATTTCCTCAGTGGGCCACATGTGGCCCACGAGCCATAGTTTGAGGCCCTGATAGTGTGTAAACCATAAGTCTCTTCCTGTCTAGAGGGAAAAAGAGAAATTAAAATGGAAAGGCACATGAGACTAGATGAACTAGATGGTGCCAAACTACTTCTGACAACTGTTCTGAAAAGGATCTTTTAAGAAGGTTCTGGAAGACCTGGAACTATTTATAGGCTTTCTTTTCATTTCATGTCTATCTCTATAATATAAGCAGAATAAACACTCCTAAGGAGAAAACGACAGAACCAACAATTCCTGGAGGAAATGGGAGAGGGGGACGGAGGGGAAAGGGAGGGAGGAGCCAACAAATCCTGGGACAAGGGAACAACAGTGATCTAAAATTGATGGCGAGGTGCGTGTAGAATACCTGGTGGAGTTTTATCAAGCACAAGGTAGCGCAGAGGAATTACTGAGAGCTCAATGCAGGTTGAACAGGATAGTGCACAGGAGAATAAGAGGAAAGAAAGGAAATAGAGGCAAAAAAACATTTAGAGAGGTATATATGTAAATATATTTCTATATAACAAAGGGATATAGGTCTATGTACATGTATTTACATGTCAAATATCAAGGTAGCAGATGAACATTGAGCTTTACTTAAGCACTCCCTCAACACAGGAACACTTTATTCTAATAACCTAGCATTCTAGGATGCTCACGTTCCTGACACGAAAGCTGAAGACAAATCAGCATCTGGGGTCTTAAAGGCCATCTAGCAGGGAAGCAACCAATCCCACATGGAAGAAGGACACCAGCCTGTGTGATCACAAGGTATTGATAGGATCAGGCATCAGAGAACCCCAAACAAATGATTATATTATCACAAATGAGAGGAGCCAGAGTGGAGACCTAAAGTCTATCTGTAGACAATTGGACATCCCCTTCCAGGAGGGTCACAAGAAAGGGAAGAGTCAGTCAAGGTGCTGTATTCCACCAATGAAACACACAACATTCCTCTAGTTTTTTAACGCTTCTTTCCCCACCACCGCCACCATCACGACCCCAGTTCTACCTTACAAATCTGGTGAAACAGCAGCATGTACACTGATACAGATAAGAGCTTCAGATACATGAAATCCAAGACAGATAAATCCCTCAGGAACGATAATGAGAGTAGAGATACTATGAGGGTAGGGGGAAGTAGGGGGATAAGGAAGAGAACGGAAAAACTGACTTGCAATAATCTCAATTCCCCGGCGGTGGGGTGGGGGGGGTGGTGGCAGGGGGGAGGCGAGGACAAACTACAGAAATCTGGGTGATGGGATATAGTGGAAAGTTTAAGATATAGAAATAATAATAATTTATAATTTACCAAGTGTTCACCAGGATGGGAAGGTGGAGGGAGGGAAAGAAAAAAGAACACCTGGTACCAAGGACTCAAGTAGAAAGAAAATGTTGATGGCAACATATGTACAAATGTGCTTAATACAATTGATGTATTAATTGTTGAAAGATCTATAAAAACCCCCAATAAAATGATTTTTTAAAAGAGTAAGAAAGCTCTGGGTAGAGTGGGTAAGAAATGTGAAACAAATTTCAAAATCATAAAAGTGACCAGGCTTACTGGGTAGGATGGAGACTAGAGGAATCCCCAAGGCTGTTAGTCACCCTTCTGAACTGACTTCCTATTAAATTAATTGACCATTTAAGTTCAGAAGGGCAGCATTTATCCAAGGGCAACATACACAGTGTTAGGAAAGAAGAAACGATTAAAATGGGAAATAATAGGAGTCATATCATGTTCCATCGAGGGAATTGCAGTGGATGAGTTGAAACAAAATGTGTATGAACTGATTAATGTAACACTGATGATTTGACCTGTAAACCATCATCTAACTCCCAATTGAAGGTTTAAAACTAACTAAATAAATTACCCTCAATGTGTTGACTCAGAAACTACATGTTCCAGTGAAGATACTATAACTCCAGATTTCTAGCTAGAGGACTAGGAAAGGGCTAGGTAGGAATTCTTGAGGCCAAGAAATATAAACAAAGGGAGTGTCAATGTCCAGCTACAGAAAGAAATCCTGATTGGTTTCATAGCAATAAGTCATTGTCGTCTCATTCTCTTTGACAATACTTAGTTTAGACAAGAATATGGATAGAATTTTGGCTGTTGAAAAATAAAGGGATGATTGGTAAGGAAGGAGAGATGTGATAGGATTTGTGTCAATTTGACTGGGCCAGGATTCTCAGTAGCTTTTCAGTAATCCTCCATGATGTAGCCTTATATAGCACAATCAACTCAATGATGGCATCTTCTGTAAGCTGTAAAACAGTTGTGGGAAGACTGAAGTGGAGTGGAATCCCCTTACTCAGGTCACAGCCCCAATGCAATTAGAAGAAGGTTGCTTGGCGAATGCCCTACTTCCTATGTAAGTTGAAACTGTGTGTAAGCTAGTTTTATTCTTGCTAGATCTGGATGCTGCATCTGGTCCATCAACCTCCAGTTCTTCAGACCTGAGCCAGTGGCCCGCCATAATGCCTACATCCCAGGAAGCCATAGCATCCTGCCATCTGGATTCACATGCAGACCTTGGATTCAGTGGACTCTGCAGCCACAATCCTGACTTGCTGACCCTGAATTCATTTCCTCTGCATCTACCCGCTTTCCTGCTTCCTCTTCCTGCTTCCTAGTTTCTTTTCCTAATTCCTGGTTTACCAGCATCTGCAGCTATGCAAGTTAGGAGAAGCTTTTAGCTTAACATCTGGCCCACAAAAATTGAACCAGACTGAACTTAACCATGTATAAATCGTGAATCATTTTCTCGATATAAATTTCTTTATCCTCTGGATACATTATGTGTCATTGTATATGCAGCTTAATTTTTTCAAAGTTATGTATTTAACTGTTTCAAATATCATCTTATCATCTTCAAAGGACTCTCCATTACACTTAATAATTTGTCAAATCTGCAATTCCATCCTTGGAATTCAGACTCATCTGTTTGGATGACTGACAGGACCTTCCTCATTTTTTTCCTTCACCTTTTCTCAGTGGTCAAATTGCGGTCCTTTCACGTCCCTCTTTATTCGTGGCAACAAAAAGAAGTCACGCAGAGTGAGGACAGGTGAGCAGTGTGTATGGGGCAAGAGAGGCATGTCATGGTCCATCGAGGGGATTGCAATGCATGAGTTGAAGGAAAATGTGTATGAACTGTTGAATGTAAATCTGATCATCTGATCTGCAAACCATTACCTTACTCCCAATTGAAAGCTAATGACTAAATAAGTAAATTACCCTCGATGTATTAGCTCAGAAACTACATGTTCCATGGTGCATGGGGCAAGAGAGACATGCTGTGTTTTGCCAAAAATGGGCACACTGATGGCTGAGTGAACAGGTGCATTGTAGTGGTGGAATGAACTCCAAATCACTATTCCCCTCACATTAAAAAAAAAAAAAAAAAAAAAAGAGGGCTGAGCCCCGGTGGCGTAGTGGTTGTGCGCAATACTACAGCCCACTGGGATGGAGGTTCGATTCCAGCTTTACAGAGCAAAGGCTGGGTCTCCTACTCCCACCACCTGAGGGCACTGATGCCTCCCCTCCCAAAAAAAAAAGAGCAACATCTTGATCTTTGATTTCACTTGACAGGTTTTTTGAGGTAAGATGAAGATGACCTTTTCCACTGACTGTATTGATGTTTGTTTTCAGGGTGGTAAAAATAGCGCCATGTCTCATTAACTTGGGAAACAATTCTGGATCACTTTGGAGCTGTTCTTTCAAAGCACAGCATGTTTCCATTCAACATTCTTACTCAGAACTCGAACCACAAATTTCACAGTGATCCTTCTCATTCCCAAATCTTCTGTCGCCAAACCAAGCTTCAAGAGAGTTCAGATAACTTTCCCATCTTTTCTTTTCTTTTTTTTTTTTAAGGCATCACTGCCCTGGTGGTGGGATTAGGAGGCTCAGCCTTTGCTCCTGTGAGCGGGAATTGAACCTCCGTCCCAGTGGGCCGCAGTCCCGCGCACAACCACTACGCCACCGGGGCTCAGCCCAACTTTCCCATCTTTTCAATGAGCTGAAGATCATTGAGCATGTATACATGAATTTTGTCAATATTTCCACCTCTTTTGAGAAGTTGACAGATAACCAGAACAAGGTTGGTCAACGATCAACATTTCCCCTTTTTGAAATAAGAAAACCACTCTTACTCTTCAGTTTTTCCCATAGCACTGTCCTTGTAAGCTGCGTTCCACATCACAACAGTTTCTGCAGCATTTTTCCCAAGCAGAAAACAAAATTTCACAGCCTGACACTGTTCTCTTAAGTCAGCCATCACAAAAAACAAGGTTCAAGTGAAACTGCTTTCATGAAAAAATTCACTGTGACCAGAAAGAACCTTCCCAGGCGATGCCACTGGGTGCACTAATCAGAGCAAGTTTCAGGGAAAATGTGTATATGAAAGTTCCACCCAACGGAGCTCTTTTGCTATTTTGGAGGGGGTGCCCCTTGTCTAATAAATATATATTATAAATTATATATTTACCTATCAGATCACCAGCTTTGCCTTTCTAAAGAACCAATCTAACACAGGAGATTTTGTGTAACGTTCCATTCCTCTTCAAAGGAGAGAGAAGTGGTGATCTTTCTGCTGCTAGATGTCATATTTGTAGACCTGAGTCACAACAGCTGCCTTGAGACCATGATCCCAGCTACCCGCCACCATCTCCTCGCTCTTTTCCAACTCATAACAACTCTATCGAAAAATATATAGAAAGGTTTTTGGAGGAGTCTATTATCTTTTCATTTCATTTTCCCACAAGTGTTTTAAATCACCCTTGCATATCCCCCACCCAAGTTCTCAAGGGGCAGGGGAGGTAGCAGTTTTCAAAAGCTGGATAGAGAGAACCACATGAAGGCCACCTATGTGAGTTGTGACCTTCAGTAGAAGGACAAGGCCAGCCTGCCAGGTCCCCTGCAGGAAGAAAATAAGCAAAATAAACAGGTTCCAGAGTCCTCACACTGCTGCTTGTCTCTGATCGGCTCGTTGTCCTCACTGAAGCCAGAAGATGAGGCAGTCCAGGCATGTCAGCCTCCAGGTCACTGGGCAGAGTGGAGAAAAGTGGAGACTTGATCTGGAAGGAGAAACAGACAATTGGCAGCAGAGAAGGATTTAAGGACAGTGCATCACAGCGACAGCAGGGTGGGTAGGAAGATTCCAGCAGGAGAGCAGAAGCAATTGATAATTTGAAAAGATTGAAAATGTTCCATCTAAACTAGTGAAGACTGGGGGTACTGTTTTCGGAAACATAGTCCTTTAATATGAAAAAGGATTGAGGAAGAGCAGATGATGGATTTCTTTTTGAAGTACAGAAGAAAATTGCAGATACTCAGAAAAATCTATCAACCGCCTTCCAGTTGATTCCACTGCAAGATGGCCCATGTGTCTCCAAGTGTGACTGTGCTCCATTGGGTCTCCAGGGGTTGATTTTCAAAAAACTGCCAGGCCTTTCTTCTCAAGTGCCTCTGGGCAGACTGCAACGACCAATCTTTCTGTTGTGATACAGCCAGTTAACCATTTACACCATCCAGGGACTGGAGTCCTACAAGGGCTATGTGCTAGTCTGGGTAGACTTGAGAAACAAATTCATAGACACGCATATGGATATAAGGAAAAGGTTTATATACAAGAGGAATGAGACATTGAGAAAGCATCCCACCCCAGTCCAGTCCAAAGTTATAAATCCAACATTAGCCCATATGTCTGATATCAGTCTATAAAATCTCCTTCTGACTCACAAAACATTTGCAGTCGAAGCATCCCAGCACTGGCAGGGGTCTCTCCGTGGTTTCTTGCTTCCAGGGCTCAGGGTCCATCAGCAGCATCCAGTGGTGGTAGAAGCAACTCAGCGCTGGCAGGGGTCTCCACATGGCTTCTCCAGCTTCAGAGGTCTGGTTCCATCAGGGTAAGGCTCTTCTCCTCCAGCTCTTCCGGTTCCTTGGACACTGTCATCTTGTCTTGTCAGTAGTTCGTCATCTTGGAGACTGACTCACAACAACTGAGGAGAGGGCCTCTCAACGCCATGAGGGAAATATCACGAGATTTCCCAGAATTCTCAGGAGAAAGCCATGTCCACACAGAGGCTTCATTGACTACTCCATGGCTATCTCCAGATTAACAGGCTAGACTCCACCCCAACATCCCAATCATGAAATTGACATCACAAATACATGACCGCCAGAGGCTACTCCCCTTTGCCACTGAATCGACTTTGGTTCAGAGCAGTTCCAGGTATTACAAAGTAGAACTGCTCCAGAGGGTTTTCCAGGCTGTAATCTTTTTTTTTTTTCCAGGCTGTAATCTTTATAGAAACTGGTTGTCCCTTTCCTCTACTACCAACAAATGAGTTTAAACTGCCAACTTTTAGGTTAGGAATGGAGTGCAAAGCATTTCCAACACTGTGGAAGACAACATGGAAGTGACTGTATTCTGAAGCAGGACCATGAGCTCTTGACAGAGGCAAGGAGTTGTCTTTGTCCAGCATTCATTCCTAACCATCCTCCTTTTCCACTTCCATTTTCAGAGACATATCTGGCCCAGTGGCCTGATGAACAATCACATCCGCCTAGGCATGGAAACCATTTCAAACCAGGCTTGGGGCAAAAGTAAGGTAACCAGAACCATCCCCTGGGGTTTTACAAATTGCAGATGATAGAGAAGCCTTTTGGATCGCTAAGCTGGAATGTTGAAAGTCTGGCCTTGCCTGAAGCCATGTTTCATGCCACCTGGAAAATTCCAACAGCCAGCCGTAGAGGAAGAGGTCAGGTACTCTGACAGGGAAAGAAGAGAAAGAAAACTGTTGGATGGAGACACATAAAGATGTTCCTGATGGAAACATAGAATCCCTCCTTTGAGCTCTCTCTGAGGTTAGGGCATTCTGTCCTGCCCTTTTCTGTGCAGCAAGAAATTTCCCCTTTCACTTAGTTTATTCAGATTTCCTTTATAGCATTTGCAACCAAAAGGATCCTGATCAATATAGTTCCCATCCTTAAAAAAACCCTCATTGACACCAAGTCAATTCTGAGAGCTCCCCTATATGACAAGGTATGAGTATAGGTTTCCAAGACTGTAGCTTTTTTTTTTTCATAAATCATTTTATAGGGGGCTCTAACAGCTCTTATAACAATCCATACATCAATTGTATCAAACACATTTGTACGTGTGTTGCCATCACCATTTCCAAAACATGTTCTTTCTACTTGAGCCCTTTGTATCAGCTCCTCTTTTTTTCCTTCCTTCCCCTTCCATCCTCATGAACCCTTGAAATATTATAAAGTATTATTATTTTCATATCTTACACCATTCTGTCTTCCTTCACCCATGTTTTTGTTGTTCATCCCCTCCACAGGGGGTGGGCTGTTGTCCATGAATCAGTGTGACCAGTTTCCAGGTTCCCCCCATCTACCCCCAAGATTATAACTCTTTACAGGAGTAGAAAGCCTTGTCTTTCTCCTATGGAGTGGCTGGTAGTTTCAAACTGCTGACCTTGTGGTTAGCAAGTTAGTAAGGTGTGTGTATACAGACACACACACACACACCTTGTGTATATATATGTATATGCTAAAGAGACTTGCATAGAGTTGAACAAAGCGACTTAGAAAGTTTTTAAGCTCAAAGATGTGTTTATGTGGATAATTAACCCACTGTTTCCAGAAGTGGAGTCTGTTTTAGTTTGAAATGCCATAGAGTTAACTCCTCACTCAGAGACTTCCCTAGTAGTCCCCCTAAGGCCTCCACACCTAAGTCTGCTAGTTAGCTAAGCAACGTTTATTACAGATTTGAAATTTCTATTCATAAGGATAAATACTAAATAAGCACACAGAAATAGCAGAAGTGTTTTCTGGGTCCCTTCAAACTATGCAGACAAAAGATAATAAGAATGCATATAAAACAACGTACTAAGAAAAACACCTTAGTGTTTTCACTTTTTTTTTTGTGGGCATCACTGCCTCTGGTGGCCGTGGGCACTACCCAGTGCTGCTCCTGAGAGTCGCCACTGGATCCGAACCACCAAGCCTGCGGACCACAGTCCCGCACTCAACCACTTACACCACCAGGGCTCAGCCCTACCTTAGTGTTTTCTGCCATGTTGTCTTCCACCTTAGCTCACTGTTAGGGCAGAAGAACCTTTCCAAGCACTGTGTTTCATAAGGTAGAACAGAAATGAATTTTCCTGAAGGCAGTTATGCCAACAGAACAAGGGAATACTGCATGGTTGAAAAGCAGGAAAGGGCTGAGCCCCGGTGGCATAGTGGTTGTGCACGGGACTGCAGTCCACTGGGACAGAGGTTCAATTCCAGCAGTGGGGCTGGGCCTCCTACTCCCACCACCAGTGAGCAGTGATGCCCCCACACACACACACACACAAAAAAAAGAAAAGCAGGAAAGGTGTGTGTCAGGGTTGTATCCTCTTAGCACATTTGTTCAATCGTTATATTGAGCAAATCATCCGAGAAGCTGGGTGATATGAAGAAGAGTGTGGCATCAGGATGAGAGGAAGGCTCACTAACCACCTGTACTGTGTAGATGACACAACCTTACTTGCTAAAACTCAGGAGGACATGTACTCTGACCGGGGAGGAGAAGGAGGAAGGACTACCATCCCTTTATGATCCAACGGGTCCGTTCTCAACCATTAGGACAGAGACATTGGTGGTTCTGAGGCCTCAGAAGATGGACTTGAGGCCTGACTCTAAAAAGACACAGCCTACAGCCCCCTTCATAGCTGTTCCCCTCTGTGCACACCGGGTCAGCATGGACAGGCATGGACACACACACCAACAATTAACAGTATGAGGTAACATTTAAGGATTCCCTAACTGCAAACAGTTACCATGATTGCTGACCAAAAAATTCACCCAGAAGCACCTTGGAAGAAAGATCTAGTGATCTGCTTCCAAAAACGATCCACCGTGGAAAAACTTGACAGAGCACAGCTCTATTCTGGCACACACACAGGAGTCAACCGTGGTTTGGGTCGATCATACTGGTTTTTTGCTTGTTTAGTAGTATGTTAGCCTGGTAACAAAACCAGTGACACTCAAATATGTGTAAGAAAGAGCTTTCTATCAAGAAGTATTCTGCTATCCAGAAGGCATATTAGCCCCATCCAACTTCAGTCCATAGGTCCATGCTAGCCCACTTCAGGCTCAAATAGCTGCAGACTGAGGGCACAGCAAGGTGATGCAGGAAGCAGGTGGCTCACAGGCCAGTGGGTGCAGAGTCACACTTCCCAGGTTGGTAGGAACGTGGCAGGGCACTGGCAGCTCTCAGGGTCACACAGCCCACATAGGGCTCCCTGTGGAGGTAGACACAAACTCTCAGCTAGCAGGAAGGTGAAGGGGCAAAGAAAGTTTGGAGGGTCCCCATGCATCTCTCTTATTAAAAAAAGGCCATGCCTCCCTGGAGGTGTCATCAGGCTGTGACTTGATTGGCAGGTTGGACTCCACCCCTACACGAATACAAGTGGGTGTAAAATCTAACTACCACAGGCAGCGTATAGAATCCCCAGGACTCCTGATGACTTGGTGGGTAAGTCAGCTCCCAACAAAACAGGCAGTGGTTCAAACCCACCGCCGTTCTGAGAAAAAGACATGGCAGCAAAACCTCTAATCTACCACACCACTGGAGTTACCTGGTGTGGCAGTCATGTACGTGTGTGTCATTTTGAGGGCTAGGAGTGTAGGGGTGGAGTCTAGCCTGTCACCCTGGAGATAGCCAATGAGGCCCCTGTGTGGGCATGGCTTCCTCCTGAGATTTCTGGGAAGTTTCACGATATTTCCCAATTGGAAAAGAGATAATTGACTGAATCTCCAAGACAACGAACTTCTGACAGCATGCTGATTGATCCTGATACCTGGAGAATGGAGGAGCTAGAGAAGAGGCCACATGGCTTGGCCTGATGGAGCCAAACCTCTGGGGCTGGAGAAACCACACGGAGACTCCTGCCAATGCTAAGATGCTCGAGAGGCCATGAGGAAACCCCTGTAAACACTGAGATGCTTCTACTGCCACCGAACACACAAGACTCTGCACCCACTCGCCTGTGATGGTCCTGGGGTCATCGCACATGCTTTGTAAGTTGGAAGGAGACTTTATAGACTGGTATCGGACAAATGGGCTAATATCAGACTTATGACTTTAGACTGGGCTGGGTTGGAATGCTTTCTCAATCTTCCATTCCTCTTGTATATAAACCTTTCCCTTATATCCATATGCATGTCTATGACTTTGTTTCTCTAGTCTACCTGGACTGACACACCTGGAAAATCCTATGGATGGTTCTAGACTGACCTACAGGAATGCCATGAGTCAGCATGCACTCACTGGAAATGGGTTGACAGTTTTTGTTGTTGAACTATTGCTGTGTCCCAGCCCAGGAAGGAAAATACATCCGAGTCTTACACAGCCAGACACCCTATTGGAAATACCTTTGAGGTGACCTAGCCAGAACCCTAACATGGTCTCCTCAAGAGACTTGGCACCTCTGCTGTTAGGTGCCAAGAACTGGTTCCTTGCCAGAACTGCCCTTAGAAGTACCCTACACTTGACCACTGCCTCCCACAGCTTGTTTCTTTCTGTTCGGTAAAACAAGTTCCTTCCCGGTACCCAGCTGCAAAGGTATCCTGCACATAGGGTGGTGGTGTCAGGTGCTGCCGAGTGGGTAAAATGAAAAGAAGCACTGCGTGATCCTGTGTCACCTTCACAACTGTTGTTCTGCTTGAGCTCATTGTCGTAGCCACTGTGTCATTCAATGTTGGTGATAATCTGATTCTTTTTTGCTGACCCCCTACCTAATATGCGGTCCTTCTCCAAGGATGGATATGTCTTGCTAATAGGTCCAAAGGATATGAGATAAAGTCTAGTCTTGCTCACGGCCAAGGAGCATTCTGCCTGTATGTCCTCCAAAATAGGTTTGTCTATTCTTCTGAAAATCCAGGGCATATGCCGTAATCTTTGCCTGCACCACAGTTCAAACGCATCTGCCCTTCTTCCATCATCTTCATTCATTGTCCAACTTTCGCATGTATATGAGATAATTGAAAATAATATCATGGCTCAGGCCAGGAACATCTTAGTCCTCAAGATGATATCTTCACTTTTGAACTCTTTAAAGAAGTCTTTTGCAGGCCTGAGGCCCAGTGGCATAGTGGTTGTGCGCGGGACTGCGGCCCACTGGGATGGAGGTTCAATTCCAGCTCCACAGGAGCAAAGGCTGCCTAAAAAAAAAAAAAACTAAAAAAAAGTCTTTTGCAGCATATTTTCCCAATGAAATGCATCATTTGATTTCTTAGTTGTAGCTTCGGGGGGAGGGGGGGTGCCACATCAATGAGCAGCAAATTTGTCCAATGCAATATATCATTTGATTTCTAGACTGCGCCATTGGTGTTGATTGTGAATTCAAGTAAACAGAGGACTTTGGTGGTCTTTCCTTTGCATTTGAGAGAAAGATGAGACTTTCTACTCCTTTAAAGAGTTGGAAACCAAAGTAGTTCTACCAGTATAGTCAAGAGAATTAACTCGATGGTGATGAGTTTGGGTTTCGTTGGGGCTTTTTGTTGTTGCCGTTTTGAGTTTTATATTGAATTACAATTCATGGCCTTTCAGCCAGTGAAGTTGTGCCACCTGCAGACAGTCCAGCTTCTCAGGTTATTTGCTCAGCACACACATTGAATAAGTATAGTGAAAGGACAAAAGTGTGATGCACACTTTCCCTGATTTTAACGATGAAGTATTCTCTGGTTCTGTTCAAATGAGTGCTTCCTTGGTTAATGTAGAGGTTCTTCATGAACACACAGCATGTTCTGGAATTCTCATTTTTCCCAAGGTGATCCATAGCTTGTTCTGATCCATACAAACATCTCATCATCAATAAAACACAAGTTGAAGGACAGAGAAGTGGGGAGGGAGAGTGAAAATGTGCTTGATACAATGGACATATGTATGAATTTTGATAAGAGTTGTACAAGCCCCCAACAAAATGATTGAAAATAAAGTAGTAAAATAAAATATCACTATCTAGGAGGAATAAAAATCTCCAGTGCAACTCACTGTCATTGAGTCCATTCTGATTCATAGTGATCCTTTAGTGGTCCTATAGTAACTGCCCCTGTGGGTTTCTAAGACTGCAAATCTTTTTTGTTAAATCATTTTACTAGGGGCTTTTACAGCTCTTATAGTATTCCATACATCAATTGCATGACGCATATTTGTACATATGTTGCTATCATCATTTTCCATACATTTGCTTTCTATTTGAGCCCTTGGTATCATAGTCCCTTTTTTCCCTCCCTCTCCCCCCTCCCACCCTCATGATCCCTTGAAAAAATTATCAAAACTATAAATAGTCTTTTTAAAATAAATAAATCATTTGACTAAGGGCTCTGATAGCTCTTAAAGCAATCCATATATCAATTATATCAAGCAAATTTGTACATATGTTGCCATCATCAGTCTGAATATATTTTCTTCCTGTTTCAGCCCTTGGTATCAACTCCAATTTTTCCACTCCCTTGTCCACCCTCCTATCCTCATGAACCTCTGATAAATTATAAATTGTTATTTTCATTTTTAAACATTTTTTTCTCATCACTGTCCTGGTGGGAGTAGGAATATTTTCATATCTTAATACTACACGCTGTATCCCTTCTTCCACTTTACTGCTGTTCATTCCCCGGGAGGGGGATTGCACATCATTGTAGTCGGTTCCCCATTTCACCCCCTACTCTGCCCACCTTCCCCCTACCTTCATGGTATTGCTACTCCCATTGCTGTTCCTGAGCAGTTTATCCATCCTGGTTTCTACGTGTGAAGAGCTCTTATCTGTACCAGTGTACATGCTTACAGTACATGTAAGGTAGAATTGGCATCATTGTGTGTGTGTGGGGGGGGAGGGGGTTGAAGCGTCAAAGAACTTAAGGAATGTTGTGTCTTCCATCAGTGTGCTGCACCCCAGCTGTCTCCTTCTTCCCTCGTGTTCCTTCATCTCATTTTTTTTTTAATCTGAGAGTGTTTTCAAGAGATTCCAAAAAAGTTTGGGTAGTTGTGGCAGTGTTAGAAAAGATGTCTAGCATCCCAGGGATCATACGTTGAAAGGAATCATACAGAACAGGACTTGGGTCTTCTGTAATGTTGTTCTTCTAATCTAAGCCAACCCTTTGCTTGGTAAACATACCTCATTGCAATCATTCTCCAGCTGCCTCCAAGGAAGACTGCCAAGACATCTGATGGTGAGCAAGGCTCATCACAAACTTGACTTCCTGCCAGAATTCTGCTGGCCATTAGCCTTTTAAAAGCAGCCCCTGGTTAATGGATCTCACAAGCAATTGAACTGCAGTGACTCAATACTTAAATGGAAGCACTCTCAGAAGGCAAGCCTGATTCCAAAAAAAATTCATATTACCTTCATCATTATCATTTCCTCCTTGGGTTGAATTTGCTTTCTTTTTGGATTCTGATAATCTAAAATCAAGTTTTAATTTGTCCATTCCAATGCACATTCTTAGAGAGTACTAGAAACTTGGGCAATTATGCACTGCCAATGTAAAAACCTGCACACAATCCAAAAACTGACCTAGTGTTCATATTTAACTAACGTTCTCCGTGGCAGAATCCTCTTTGCAGATGAGCAAATAAGTAGTTTCAGTGTTTATTGTCAGTTAACATGGATTCATTTATTCATACTTCTTTTAGAAAAATGCACACATATACTTCACAATCCAATTCTACACAGAAATCTCAGAGCATATTGCTCCATATTTTATAGATGTGTTCGCAGCAATATGAACTTTCAGTTAATATTTCTCCCCTAACAGCTGCATCTAAACTGCATAGATACTTTAGAACTTGCTTAAAGTGTAAAGACTTAATGGCAATAATTAGGGGAGAGAAAGTGGTTTACTTTAGGTAACTCACTGGAAAACACATTCAAGAGGCAGTAAGTAAAGTTTAATGTGGTCTCATTACCTACAAGGAGTTGGCGCATGATTTGCAAGGTAATTACCATCCAAATAATCTCTTGTTTGAAGCTACTGCGATTGGAGTGTCAGGGAACTCTGTCAGTCCACACTCTGCCAGGCACGGTATTGCCAGTCTTCTTCCTAGACAGGCCTTCTAAGGTCTGCAGAAATTATTGTAAAATTGAAGTGTGTGCTGAGCCCCGGTGGCGTAGTGGTTGTGCGCGGGACTGTGGCCCAGTGGGATGGGGTTCGATTCCAGCAGCGGCTCCACAGGAGTAAAGGCTGGGCCTCCTACTCCCACCAACGGAGGGCAGTGATGCCCAAACCAAAAAAAAAAAAAAAAAATTGAAGTGTGAACCTTTCTCTCTAGCTCCCGGGTAGGCTTCTTTCACTGAGCAGTTCTTTCCAGATGATCATCCGGGTATTGAGCTGCTGCACAGTGACAGGCACTTTTGATGGCAGACCACTCGGTGGGTGTGGCCAACCCCGCAGCAGCCATGTTTGCTTCTCCCCATCAAGGGGCTTGTCTGCTCCCTTCTCCAGCTCCTCCTAGGTGATGTCATCCTCTTCCTCCAGTCCGACTTCTGATCTTCATCTATGTCGCAAAAGGGCTATGGCTTCTAGTTGCACTCCTTTTAATGATGGAGGGACCATTTTGCAAAGACGATTTAATTTTGAGGTGACAGTACACCTCCCACACCAGGTGGCTCCCCCACATGAAATGGCTTGCGTGAAATAAGCACTACTCCTGGCTGGCTACTGTGTGGACTCACTTCCGTCATTTCAGTCACCTCTCAGTACCACGGTGTTGCTGCATTCCCTTTCATATTTCGGATTCCGCAGAGCACATCACCACAATCCTGTACCCAGAATACCCCTGTCCTTCATAGGTTCCATTATATACCAAGACACAATCACCCTAAAGATAACCAGGCCTAAGTCTTACTGTGAATCTACTGCAGGGATTGTCCAAGGTATCTCACTGAGAACAACCCCTAAGGAAGCCCGGAGTGAGTCCCTCAAGATGGATTTGCATGTTGACATATGCAGCTATAAGAGAAACACCAGGAGCCAGTGGTTCTACCAAACAGGAACGTGTTCACCAACTGTTGAGGAGGCTAGATATTCTGATTCAAAGGGCTCTTGGGGGAGGTTTTGTACCTCTATTTCTGTCAGCTCTGAGCCAGTTCCTTGTTTCCTTGCACCCCTCTCTTCCTTAGAGAGCACCATGTATCCTGCCATCGGTTTTCTCCCAGGCATGGAGGTTGTTAGTATAGGGACTCTGGATCCAAAAGATGTGCTTTGGTGATACTTCTCTTTCCTCTCTACTCCCTTCTCTCTCCTTTTACCTTTTGTAAGATAAGATAAAAGATTTGGCTCAAGGAAGGGTATAACTTGAATAAGGGTGTGACTTGAGTCATGCCCCCATAAGGCTATAACCCAAGATACACTCCATACTAATCCTGCCACCAACATTTTTATTAACATACAGAGGTCAGATTTTACAACACAGAACACGGGGCATGGATTACATCAAATTACAAAATGAAGAAGAATCACAGAATATTGGGAGTCATAACCTAGCCTAGTGCCCATATATCTGTGGGGGAGACAATTCAATCCATGACAATATGATTTGTAAAATTTGCATAAATGACATCTTGTTATGATCATCCATTCTAATTCTAAGAGACTTCCTCTGGTCTGTCTGATGCTCCTGAAATTGGGATCCAAGCAAGGCAAAAGAGAACTGAAGAACCATGTTATGTGTGGGTACTTTCGTGGCTCACCATTCTTTTGATAATAGCTAGATTGTGGCTAGCTGTCTCAGAGTAGACATGGCATCCAGGAATACTTGCAAAACCCATGGCACCCAACTCACCGAATCTCAAGACCCACAGGTTACCGTGCCAGAGATCAGCTTGTGACATAGCACTCATCAGCCTACAAGGAGTGACTGTCAAACAAGGCTTGATTGTTGACTAATTCCTAAGTCATACATTTCAAACTATTACTAAAGTTCTCTTCCTTTTAATTATGTTGGGTATACTTGATATTTCTCTCCAGAAGTCTGATGTTTGTCAGGCTGTCACCCTATTTTTTAAAAAAAACTGGATGGGTCGTATATTGTATATTTTATTAATTGCTTACTAAGAAGTAATACTTATCTAGGAAGTAGTTTTTATAAAACGAAAAATTTAAAAGAGGAGCAAAACCAACACCACCTATATGACTGTGTACAGAGAAAGATATATATATATATATATATATATATATATATATATATATATATATTAAGAAATGAAAAAAAAAAAGGCTCACACAGTTGGAGAAGTAGGTAAATCCAGTGAGGTTCAAGACCATGGTTCAGGTTGTAAACCAGAGGTTTCTCTGTAAACCACAGGTTTTCTGTCACTGCAGAAGTTGATGAAGCAGGAAAGAAGACCACAGGCTCATGAATGAATCCAAGGTCGGCAGTTCACAGATGGTTCCTGAGACTGACAGACAATATGAAGGTGGGGGGGGGGGGGGGGGGGCACGTGCCTGAACCAGATAAATGTTCCAGATTCAGCAGAAGTGAAACTTCCCCATGGAATCTGCTTAAAAGTCACACCCTTGAGGAGTCTTCCTTTCAATTGCACCAATCCTGTGACTTAATAAAGGAGGCTGCAGGGCTGAGCGCCGGTGACATAAGTGGTTGAGTGCGGGACTGCGGTCCACGTGCTTGGTGGTTCAAATCCAGCGGCAGCTCTCAGGAGCAGCGCTGGGTAGCACCCACAACCACCAGAAGCAGTGATACCCGCCCCCCCAAAGAAAAATAAAATAAAGGAGGCTGCAAGCCACCACAACAGCTGACTTCTCAAAGAGTTTATTAGATTATGTTAGGTCCCATCCTGGAGGATTGCTGCCAAACTACAGAGGATTCTGGCCCGACCAAGTTGACACAAAGCCTAATGATCACAAAAAGAAAAGGTGGAGTATATTAAGCGAGAAAATCCTTCTAGGGCTGAGCCCTGGTGGCGTAGTGGATGTGTGTGGTTCTGCAGCCCACAGGTTGGTGGTTCAAATCCAGCAGCAACTCTCCAGGAGCAAGACTGAGCCTCCTACTCCCATCAGGGCAGTGATGTCCACACACAAAAAAGAAAGAAAATCCTTCTAAATCCTTTTTTAAGGCATCACTGCCCTCTGGTGGTCATGGGAGCTACCCAGCCTTGCTGCTGCTGGATTTGAACCGTCAAGCCTGGAGGCTGCAGTCCCACACTCAACCACTACACCACCGGGACTCAGCCCCATCCTTCTAAATCTTACAGCTCACATATAAGGGAATCTTTGTACATTGTTTGATGGCAATCCTTATCTATAGTTTATAAGAATCTAAAAATGTACAGGATAATGTCAATAATCAATTTGTGAAGCTGAGCCAAACTTTTCTAAACTATAATAATAAAAATAAATTGGCTGGCTACAAAGGACTGACTTTACTATTCTTATGAGAGAAACTATCACAAAAGTATTACCAGATGAAGAAACACAATGAATAGGTATGTAAGAAAGGTAGAAGAAAACTATCAAAGATGCATTTAAATAGTTCATTAATAAATATGTATTATCTTCCTGGATTATGTTTTATATATGTGGTGTTGGTTTGTTTGTTTTTGGTTTTTCTGTTTGCATTTTGTTTGAGATTTCTTTATCCTCTAAATAAAATTATCTTTCATATCTAATTTTCTATTTGTAATTTTGCTTTCTTTTTATTAAAGATAGCCTCCAATATCAACTATGGTCCCCTTGAGAGGCCTTCATCAGTTCATAGAATAACACTTTTTCAAGTTGTTTCAGATCCTAGTAGTTGCTCATTTTATTTTAATGTTCTCAACTCTGGCTGTGGAATAGGTTAGACATGGAGCTGCTAATATATACCAAGACCTGGACCTCAACACAAATTGATTGAACTGGGATCTCTGGAAGTAGGGAAGGGCATTGGTATTTTCTAAAATTTTCCCAGTTGGCTGTATTTCAGTCAGGGTTGAAAACTCACTGACTGTTCACATGTAACCTGTTCATTTTACAAATGATGAAATAGAGGCTCAAGCTACAGTAGGCATTACTTGTTGTAGCTTTCCTAGTATGTAGAAGAATTGACCTTCGACCAGGACTCGACAATGGCACATTCTTTGCTGTTTAATCATAGAGGTGGTCACAACTGATACGATGGTAGACTAGCTGTAGGGCACGCTCACAGCTGTAGGCCAGAGAAATCATGCAATAAATGGTTTTAAAGCCTTAGGTAGGAAATGTACTGCTTACATTGTTAGCACTGTGCTGTGAAAGAGAAGTTAAAACCCACCAAATGGTTTAGAGACAAAGAGTAGAAAACGGGGTTATAATCAGACTGAAAACTTACTGTGTTGACTTAAATGTCAAGGTCATACCAGACTGAAAGCTCCTAAATATAGGTGTTCTATTTTAAGCAAAAGAGTTCACTCTGTCTCCATAGCTCCGTGTAAAGTTTGTTCTACATTTTTATTTTTTTAAAGGCATTGTTTAGGCCCTAATCTTTAGATAAACAAAAGTTGCTAATATCCTATAACTTTACATTTAATGTAGATGCTCAAGTGAGAAATTTTTTTTAAATGTTCCTTCCCAGATTTCCACGGTGGGAAATCGCTGGACCCAAATAACATTTAAAATTTGTTGGAGCATGAAAAATTTTTTATTGTGTAATCATGTAAACCTATCATTTTAGAGCTATGAATATTTATTGAATATTTGCAATGAATGAAACACACTTCTGATTGTGCTTTTTATTTTGTTATTTTTTGTAGCACAATATAATTTCTTGTTTACTTTTTTTAGGGGGGGCATCACTGCCCTCTGATGGGAGTAGGAGGTCCAGCCTTGCTCCTGGGAAGCTGCTGCTGGATTTGAACCGCCAACCCTGTGGACCACAGTCCCGTACACAACCACTATGCCACCAGGGCTCAGCCCTATTTTGTTATTTTTTTTACAGTTGGAATATTTTTAGTGACTTACATGTTTTCTTTATTGCATTGTAAAGCAATATATTTGCATAAATTGCATTTTAATAACCATACCCTGACCCACTTCATAAACTTTCTTAGGTTTGTATGTACCTATACCTTGTTTCCATCATTAGATCATAAACCGCCAATTTTGCATCTACCAAACCAGCAAGGACCTAATCAATTATCTATTAGCATTTTTCAGAGGAATAAACCAAATCCCAAATTTAAAAATAGCATATACCCTTCCATTTACAAAACTCTCTTAGTATGCAACTGTTTAAGATGTACATTTCCCCAAAGCAGGCATAGTCCTCGGTTGATGGACCCATCACTGCTGGTCTGGTCCATGGGGGTGAATGCTGATCTTCATGCTCCCTCACTGCTCCCACCGCATCCCCCTACTATGCTCTCTCTCGATTTCCTTCACTTCCTTTTCTCCCTGCTGCAGCCTTTGTCTTTCATCAGTGCTCACTTTCTTGTGCTTTCACATAACTACCTAAACCCTCCCACTCTGTGTGCTTCCCTAGAAGCACTTTGATTTTCCTAAAATAAAGATTTCTTCTGGTCACATTCCCTTCCTTTCTAGTCTCCCACTTTCCAGTAGGAGAGAATATAAAGGGGTCCATCATGTTCCCTTCTGCATCGGCTTCCACAGCAACGCTCGCTGTTGCACCCACATCCAGCCCCTGTGCCACAGCCATATGCACAACTACTCTGGAGAGAATAGCGCTAACATGAATGGGAACATGAAACATGCCGCCGCAATAGGAGCCATGACACCTGAAACCTAGACGGAGCAGAAAAGAAGCTGGGGAGACTTAGGAGTTGGGCCCTGGATTAATTTCTCAGATGGACATCAAAGCCTTCCCAAGACAAGCTCAGCCAAGGGTAATGGTGACTATGAGACCTATTAACAGCTTCTGAGAGCTCAGGTGGCCCCTTTCCTGAGCCGCCAAATGAAGCTGGTTGTTAAGGGAGTCATGGGACCCGAGGGAGCCAACTCAGAGTGAGCACGCAGACCGGTTGGTTGATGAAGATACCCATTAGTTAGCAAATAAGAATTCAATTGATTCTCGTAGCAACAAGATGATGGAAATTGCTCAGGGACTAGATGGACGGAGCCAGGATGAGGCGCGAGGCAGGACCAAGGTGTGGATACCAGGGATTTTGCAATAAAGAGGCTACCTGCAGCCACGTGGAAACATACAATGTTCCTCTACTTCTTAAAGGCTTCCGCCCCTCCCCACACCCCGCTGCCATGATCCCAGTTCTACCTCACAAATTCAGCTAGACCAGAGGATGCAGACTGGTTCAGATAGGAGCCGGAAATGCAGGAAACCCAGGACAGATGATCTCTTGAGGACCAGTGCTGAAAGTGGTAATACTGAGAGGGTGGAAGGAGGGTGGGGTAAAAAAGGGGAACCGATTACAAGGATCTACATAGAACCTCCTCCTAGGGGGAGGGACAACAGAAAAGGGGGGAAGGGAGATGTCAGTGTAAAAGATGACAAAATAAAAAATGTATAAATTATCAAGGGTTCATGAGGGAGGGGTGAGCGGAGAAGGAAGGAAAAAATGAGGAGCTGAAATCAAGGACTCCATTCGAAAGCAAATGTTTTGAGAATGATGATGGCAACAAATGTACAAATGTGCTTGACACAGTGGATGGATGGATGGATTGTGATAAGAGTTGTACAAGCACCTGATATAAAAAAAAAAATGAGGGAACAGCTGAGCCCCGGTGGCGTACTGGTTGTGTGTGGGACTGTGGCCCACAGGGTTGGCGGTTCAAATCCAGCAGCAGCGCTCCAAGAGCAAGGCTGGGGTTCCTACTCTCACCATGGCAATGATGCCAAAAAAAAATGAGAGAATATTAAAAAGAGAAACAAGCAAAGAAGAAAACGATGATGACAATATATGTATAAATGTACATAACACAATGGATGGATGGATGGATGGATGGATTGTGATAAGAGCTGTAAATGTCCCCAATAAAATGATTTTTTTTAAAGAAGGCTACTTCCCAGCATAATGAGAAATTGCCTTGATTCTAGGAACAGTGAAACAATGAGATGCAAAGACAAGACAGAGAAGACACATTAATTTGAAAATTAGTTGCATTAAAGTTTGGTGTACAGGATAGACTGAAGAAAAGAAATCCAGATCATGTATTATTGTTTGAACAACCAGAGGCCAACATGAAGGTACTGGTGACCATGCTTAAATCAGGAGTGCACGGCATGGACAAATGTACTCACAAATGTGGTCACTGAATCTATGGCAACAGATTCCATTGTCCAAATTCTTGCAAAATAGTAGAGAGATTAAGGAACCTCTGATTTTCAGCCACTAGAAAGTGTTGCTAAAAAAGATGCTGACAAAGAGATTGCTGTTGCAGCCAGAAATTATCCTTGGACATTGGCTGATTAACAAACCCTAAAGTTGGAGCAGAAAGAGAGTTTGATGAAGAAATGCAGGGAAAAAAAATCAATGAAAATCTGGGAAATGTCCTTTATATGGCAGTTAGGAGTGAGGGCTGGGAAAACAAGAAAGGCTTAGACTCGATCCATTATGGGCTGGGTGTAGTTTTCATAGGCACTTTTATGAAGGAAAGGCTGAAACCAGTGTCTAAAACAGAGCCCAGGATGCTCTAAGTTTGCATTCAGTAGCATAAAAAGTTAGATATGGTTACACTACACAATAAGCAGTGAAGACACGTACAGTCCCAACATGTTTCTCTTGCAGGTGGATTGTCCAAGCAGCTGCAAAGATCAAAGTTTGGGGAGAAAAATGTCATTATCTCACAATAATTAGAGAGCAACAAAAGGAAATTCTCTCTCTCTCTGTAACTATTAAATGTCCAACAATGCCTTTTGCTTTTGGCTCAGTCCAGAAATTGAACACACCCTATAACTAAGACGCCTCAGACAAAGGAGCCATCTTCCCCCATTCTTCATCTATGCTCACTCCAAACTACAGAGACACAACTATTATGCTGTCATAATACTGGTCATCACAGAGAAAAGAAAGCCTCACATAAGAACATCAATGGAAATATGCGTGTGTGTGTGTGTGTGTGTGTGTGTGTGTGTAGCATTTCAATTAAGGATATTCATATAGTGGTTTGTGTCATGTAGAGTCAAGTTAAATGCTTAGCAAACTGGCAAGGGGTTTAACGCTTTAAAAAAGAAAGTTATTTAAAGATGTCAATGAATGAATAAAACTTCATTCATCTATATCCCTCAGCATTGTACTCCGCATTTTGACTAAAAGCACTGTAAGTAGGTTAAATCAAAAGCTTTCCCTGATTTTCAGAATAACAATTATAGTTACTAGGTTATGTTGTGATCTGCTAATTAATACCCCCCAGTGAAAAATTATGAGAATACTTTTACAAATTCTAAAGGCCATTCTATTCCTGGACATTTTGAATTGGATAAAAGCCAGCTCGGTTGTCTGAATATTAGTATGTACAATGGCAGAAATAGTACTAGATAATTCTGAGTTAAGGTTTAAATTTATCGTCTTCACAAAATTAGTTCCTTAGGGTTTTAGGGATCTTTAAAAATTCTGTTAACTGGTGAGAAGGGTGATCACGGGAGGGTGGAGGGAAGGTGGGGTAGAAAGGGAAAACAGATTGCAAGGATCTATATATATAGCCTTCCCCCCCCCCCACCCCGGGGAAGGAATAGTGCAAGGAATAGTGGGTGAGGGGAGACGTCAGATGGTGTAAGCTATGCCAAAATAATAATAATTTATAAACAATCAAGGGTTCATGTAGGAGGGGGAAGCAGAGAGGAAGGGGGAAAATGAGGAGCGGATACCAGGGGCTCAAGTGAAAAGCAGGTGTTTTGAGAACGGTGAGGGAAACAAATGGACAAAAGTGTTTGACACAATGGATGGATGGATGGATTGTGATAAGAGTTGTACAAGCCCCCAATAAAATGATTTTTTTTTTAATTCTGTTAACTTGTTCTCGCCTCCGTCGCATATGAGATCGGTCAGCATGAGATCAGGAGCAGTAAAGTCAACTTCTCATATTCACGAAGTTAAGTGACATGAAGTTGTTACTATTAGCCTATTTCACAGGGCTCCCATAATGAAATATTACCATTTTTTTAAAAAAACTGTCAATTATATTCCTATCAAAGAAATAACTGACTAAAATCCAATGAGATTATGAATGCTTTGGCATTTATTAGCAAATATGCTGTATAAATACAAGGCCCCAATGCTAATTGGTAACCATAGCTATGGTAGGTATATACATCATGTCAACTTGAAAATACAAAAGTATAGAGGTGGAGTTTCGCCTGCCAATCGGGCCACAGCTTGATGATCTCATTTGGAGGTGCTACCGAGATAAATGGCTCACCGGGTGTTGCCCTCAACCACCCACCCTCTGCCTTCACCTTCATGTCAGCAAACCACAGTGAGATGCATGAACCCCAGAGATGTGCCCTCCGCCATTGCATCCATAAGACTTTGCACCAGTGGGGCTGAGCCCCGGTGGCGTAAGTGGTTGAGTGCAGGACTGCGACCCGCAGGCTTGGTGGTTCAAATCCAGTGGCGGCTCTCAGGAGCAGGGCTGGGTAGCTCCCACGACCACCAGATGGCAGTGATACCAGAAAAAAAAAGACTTTGCACCCACCAGCCTGTCATCTTCCTGCATCGCTGCATATAGCTTTCATGAGCCTGCATAGGGATTTAGGGAATGAATTGGACTTATGGGCTGGGATGGTTTCCTGATATGTAATTACTTCTTGATATAAAGTTCGCTCTTCCACATATATGAATGTCTCTGGGTTAGTTTCTCTAGTCAACCCAGCCTAACACAATAGCTTTACAGATCAGCTGGCATATTAACATTGAAGAAGAAATAAAGGCCCTAGGATTAGACATGTATCCCATATTGCCATTCTAATACAACCAGCTTCCTCACCCCAAAACTGAATTTTTCTATATTTGAAGAGGAAAGAAAATGGAAAATGCTTTCCATCCAAGATATTTCCATCATTATTCTTTCAGCTTGAGTCCTTGGTAGCAGCTCCTCATTTTACCCCTCCCTCTCTCCTGAACCCTTGATAATTTATAAATTATTTTGACATGTCTTACACTATTCAATGCCTCCCCCTCACTCACTTTTCTGTTGCCTGTCCCCCAGGGAGGGATCCTTGCAATCCGCTTCCCCTTTCTACCTTCCCTCTACCCTCCGGGTATCAACCCTGTCAGCACTGGTCCTGAATGGAACATCTGTTCTGGATCCTCTGTGTTTCCATTTTTTATCTGTACCAGTGTACATTCTCTGATCTAGCCGAATTTGTAATGTAGAATTAGGATCATGATAGTGGGAGTGGAGGAGGTGGGGGAGGTGGGAGGAAGCATTTAAGAACTAGAGGAAAGTTGCATGTTTCATTGTTGCTACACTGTACCCTGGCTGGCTTGTCTCCTCCCTGATACCCTTTTGTAGGGGGATGTCCAGTTGCCTATAGATTGGCTTTAGGTCCCTATTCTGTACTTCCCCTTATTCACAATGATGTGATTTTTTTGTTCTTTAATGCCTGATACCTTATTCTATCTCGAACTCATGATCACACTGGTTGGTGTGCTTCTCCCAGGGAGCATTGTTTCTTCTCAGCTAAATGTCTTCTTGTTTATCTTCAAACCTTTGAAATCCCAGACACTAGATCTTTTTATAGCCAGGCATCATCAGCTTTCTTCACCACATTTGTCTATGCACCCACTTTGTCTTCAGTGATCCTGTCAGGAAGGTGAGCATCATGTAATGCCAGGTTAGTAGAACAAAGTATTCTTGCATTGAGGGAGTATTTGAGTGGAGTTTGGGTCTTAATTCTTATGCGACCTGCTCACCAGAAAGACACAGACTAGAGATTAACTGTTGCACCACAGACTCTCTCATTAGTTGGTGTTGGGACATGCCATCAAGTCAGTTTGGACTCACAGCACAACAGAAACAGAGTCATGGTAACTGGAGAAGAATGTGAATACTCAGGCCCTATTGGTTTCTGAGAGACGCCTGTTGGCACTGTGAGTTACAAGTTGGGCTTGCAACCATCAGGTCAGTCTTTCAAACTCGCCAGCAGCTCTGTGGGAGGAAGTTGAGGCTATACACTGTCAAGATTTCCAGCCTAGGAAACTCAGGAACAGTTCTCCTCTGCCCTGAAGTGTTATTCTGAATCAGATAGGTGGTGATGAGTTTGGAATTTTGAGTTTTACTGGGTTAAAGTGTGTGGCGGTCATGTGCTTATGTCAACTTCATGATTGAGATGTAGGGGTAGAGTCTAGCCTCTTAATCTGGAGATAGCCACTGAGTGGCCAATGATGCCTCCGTGTGGCCATGGCTTTCTCCTGAGACTTCTGAGAATTCTCACGATATTTCCCACGTGGAGACGAGAAGCTATCTCCCCAGTTGTTGGGAGTTAGTCTCAGAGATGATGAACTATGGACAAGACAAGATGGCCACATCCGAAGAGCTGGATGAGCCGGAGAAGCCACATGGCCTTGCCCTGATGGAATCAGACTTCTGAAGCTGGAGAAGCCACAGACAGGCCCCTGCCAGAACTGAGTTGCTTCTACCACCACTGCATGCTGTTGATGGACCCTGAACCCTGGAAATGAGGAGCCCTGGGGAGACCCCTGCTGGCATCGGGACTCTGCAGCCACTGGCCTGTGACTTTGTGAGTTGGAAGGAGACTTTATAGATTGATATCTGGCGTATGGGTTAATATCAGACTTATGACTTTGAACTGGACTGGGCTGGGGTGCTTTCTTAATGTCCCATTCCTCTTGTACATAAAACATACCCTTATATCCATCAGTGTGTCTATGAGTTGTTTCTCTAGTTTACCCAGACTGACACAAAGTGTAACAGTGATTAAAGTACTCAACTGATAACCAAAAGAGTGGTGATTTCAAACCCGCAGCTGCTCAGTAGGAGAAAGATGTGGTAGTCCACTTCCGCAACAGCTTTGAGGAGCCTGGGGTGCAGTCTACTTTGTCCTCCAGGGTCGCTATCAGCTGAAATCAACTTGACAGCTGCAGGTTTGGGGAATGGGTAAAGAGAGGAGTCTTGGAAGAATGGTGTTAAACTATAACCAAAAGGTTGGTGGTACATTCCCAGAGTTCAAAACTCCCAAACACTACCTTCTTCCTATACACCAAATTTAAAATGCCACAGCCCTTTCCATCAAAATATATAGGAATTCAACCCATCCCCAGTCTTACCCCATTTTATGAATAAGTATAGCATATTTGTCATTTTCATCGGAATCAGAAAACTCTCAGATCATCAGGGAACTGGCTCTGAAGAACCCTCCAACTGGATCTTGCTCCATGCTTTGCAATAAAGCAATCTTCTCTTTCACAGATGATAGGGAAACTCTCCAGCCCACTGAAAGCTCCATGGGAGAGAGATGTGGGACTCTGCTTCAGGAAACATTTATAGGTCTGGAAACCTCAGAGAGAAGTTCAGAGTCGAAATTGACTCAGCAAAGTGTTGCGCTTTGGGCTGATATTTCTGGGGTTGGCAGTTAGAAACCACCTGCAGCTCCAAGGGAGAAAGTCCAGGCTTCGTGCTCTTGGAAACTCACAGGAGCTTTGAGTCAGCTTTGAGTGAAATCTCTCCATTTGTTATATGGTTGCTTGGAGGCTGGCAGCTATGCCACCAGTATTTCAAGCTGGGTTACCCATGAGGAGCCTGTTTGAAAGGAGCTTGCCAGTAAAAACAGGCTAGGAAAAAAGATCTGGCAACTGGGTTCCAAATACGAGCCCACAATCGCGTTCTGGAGCACAACAGAAGACTGTTCCACATGCTTGTTTGAGACACATCATTAGCAGAAGAGGGGACTCTGCAAAGGAAATTACCATGTCTGGTGAAGCAGAAGATCGGTGAGGGCATAGGAGACCCTCGCTGAGATGGACTGGCACAATAGCTGCCATGAAGGTCTTGAGCATAATGGAGAGTAGGAAGACAGTGCAAGACAGGTTCACAACTAGTCCTGTTGTATACAAGGTCCAAGTTGGAGCCAACACAACAGCCCTAATAATAACAATGGATTAATGCTAAGACTAGAAAATAACAGTGAGTCAAAAGGTATTATTACAAAATCACAGAAACCTTCACTAAACAAAAATATCAAAATGTGACACTATTATTTTTCAACATTCCCTTCATGTAGGCCTGTCCACTTCTTAGGCGTGTTGGGGGCACGCTGGGTAGACACTGGGCTGCTAGCTGCTGCAAACCCAGTGGGTTTGAGCAGTTCAAACCCACCCACCACTCTGAGGGAGAAAGATAAGGTTGTCTGCTCCCCTTGAGTGTCCCAGGCACAGATACCATAGTGACGGTTGCTGGGAGTCAGTCTCTATTCAATGGCAGTTGGTAATCCCTCCCCCAAGGACTTCTGTGCTCTTCAGTCGCCACCACATCAAAATGGCAGTTTGGGTTTCGTTGAGGGACTTACATTATTTTCATTTTAAACATCTTTTGAGGTGGGGGAACAGAAAGAAATATAAAAGGAAAAGCTCAGGGCTGTAGGATAGACAGGGTATAGTTTCCCAGAGAAATTCTCTGAGAATAGCCCTTGCTGCCCTGGAAGAGGGAGCAGGCACCTTGTCACGATGAGGGTGAGAGAAAATGTCTTGGTGCAAATTTCCTGGCATTCTTCTGCCCAGTGAAGTTCTCAATTAAACAAACAAACAAAGAAACATGTTTCTGTATAATGATCTTCTGTCACTGTCTTGTGTCTTGGGGGAATCTATCAAGATTACCCACTTAGAATACAAACCACGCAAAACAGCACCATCCCTGCCTCGACTTTCACTGGCCTGGCAGATTCCCTCAAGAGCCACTGCTTTGAGTGGACCTTTTATGGGAAGCACGCTAATAAGTCTCAGACAAGTGCGTGTACTGCTCAGAGAACTTGTCTGCAGCCATCCACTGAGCACGGGGGTTAAACGTGGTTTGTGTGGCAGAACCCATTCATCATGCATAAACTGCACCCCTAATAGCAACTATCTTACCCTCATATTACACGGCACTATTTTAGTTCACAAAATCACTTCCTGTTTAGTCACAGTAGGGTGGAAACATTTGATATGGTTTCATATTGCCCCATACCCGTTTCTCTTAAAAAGCATTTATAAAGAGCTGTATTTTATAAACAACTCACGTTTTTCACAACGTAGCTAATGTCTCTATCGCTACTATGTCCAAAGTTATAGGTCTAGACTAATCATCTTTTAAATTAGATGTTTATTTGCCTAATGTCCTGACATGTTTGTCTTCCAAAAATCATTAGTTGTGTGCAAGTACACATGATCCTTCTGGGATTAAGTTGATCCCTTATGAAAGTGTCACTGGTTTGGCATAGGTTTCTAGGACTTCAGGATGGTTGGTCTTCCCAGCTCCCACATCTCTAATCTGGGAGCTGACCTGATTTATGGCAGAAACCATTCAGAAGACAAAACAAAAAGCAAGAGGGGAAAATAGAATGGGAAAAAAAATACTAAAAAAAAAAAAAAATCATCATTTCTGGGAAAACTCCAGCAGCAGGCATAAAATGATTTAGCAATACAAATTGTCTGAAGGTGTGTTTCATGATATGCACTTAATCAAAGTTCATCTAATAAAAAATTAAATGATATCCCCAATCACTGGCTTAAGAGATTTTAAATAGAAAAAAAAAATCTTGGGGCTGAGCCCCGGTGGCGTAGTGGTTGTGCGCAGGGCTGCGGCCCACTGGGATGGAGGTTCGATTCCAGCTCCATGGAGCAAAGGCTGGGCCTCCTATTCCCACCACCTGAGGGCAGTGATACCCCCCCCCCCAAAAAAAAAATCTTACCTTAATCTATCTAACAAGATTCCATGAATAAACCATGTTAGACAAAAGGTCTTACTCACCTTAAATGCTTCCTCTTGAACTTCCCTTCATTGCTATCAGAATGTGCGATTATGTGCACCAGCCTTGAAAAGAATAAAATTTCCAACCCATTCACTATACTTTTATGCCTAAGGGCTTTTCACAAAGTATTCCCAGAAAATCACTCAGCTGATCCAGAATAACCCTTATATGTGTCTGGTAGTCACTGAGCATGAAGGGTTTTATTCACTTATGAATATTGGTCTAATGCATATCTGTACATCGTTCAAAATAGAAGATACCACTTCATCTTATTTAGCGGTTCTTGCTTTGCTTCATACTACAGGTTTGCTGTAGAAATGCCAATGCTACTTCTAGAATGAGAGACAGCTACCAAATGATTCAAGCATTCTAATGAGGACAGTGGAAAGATCGAGAGTTCCTTGCACCTTGCTCAGTTATTCATGAAAGCTCTTAACTTGGGAAAATAAAAGTGGATAATGCCACCTGCATGGACAATTATCAGTAGCTTTAAGTAAGCCAATTAAAAAGAAAAGCAAAAATTATGGGCTGAGCCCTGGTGGCGTAGTGGTTGTGCGCGGGACTGCGGCCCACTGAGTTGGTGGTTCAAATCCAGCAGCAGCTCTCCAGGAGCAAGGCTGGGCCTCCTACTCCCACCAGAGGGCAGTGATGCCCACAAAAAACAAAGCAAACCAGGCTGAGCCCTGGTGGCATAGTGATTATACGCAGGGACTGCGGCCCACTGGGACCGAGGTTCAATTCCAGCAGTGGGGCTGGGCCTCCTACTCCCACCACCGGAGAGCAGTGATGCCCCCCCCAAAAAAAAAGAAAGAAAGAAAGAAAGAAAAGAAAAGCAAAAATTATAAATACTGAGATTGAATTGCAAAGATCATAACGACTGGAAAAGCCATAAAAAATATGAGATCATGGGCTTTGAACTACTCCAAGGAAAATGACTGTATTTTATCCAATCCACATTCCCAATGTTTATTAAGCGGCTAGCCCTTGGTAGAAAGCTGAATGAATAAACAAGTCGGTGGATGTTTTATGTGATTGTGCTGGCAGGGTTGAGACTGTGAGGCGGCATCCAATCAGCTCTGACTTAGGTACCCTATAGACCACAAGTGCCACCCCATGCAGTCCTGGCCATCCTCACCATTGTTATGTCGGATCCCCTTGCTGCGGACACTGTGTCAATCCAGCTCCGACAGGCTTCCTCTTTTCCACTGACCCTTTATGTTACTGTGCATGATTTCCTTTTCCAGCTTCCGATGTCTCTTGACAACTTGTCCAAAGTAGGTGAGTCGAAGACCCCATCTTCACTTTGAAGGACCATTCATGCTGTATGTCTTCCAAGACAAACTTGTTCATCCTTTTGGAATCCATAGTATTTTCAATATCCTTTTACCAACACCGTAAGTCAAAGGCATCGATTCTTCTCCAGTCTTCCTTAGCCAGTATCCAACTTGTACATGCAAATGAGGCAATTGGAAATGCCATGGCTTGTGTCAGGTACACCTGGGCTCTCAAAGTGGCCAGAGACTCTCTAATATCCAGTCTCCATTTTTCCATCGTAATAGTTTGTTAGCTGGATCAGGAAATACTCAGAACCAACACTGTTCTCCCCAGGCTGCCTTACAACTACACGTGACCTTGTAATTAAGTTCTGACCAACAAGATAAAAATAGAAATGTCATGCTCCGTTTTCTTCTCTGCTTCCTTCTTCCTGCTGGCAGCTATGCAAACACATGGGTATGCAAACGCAATAACCCGCATACCAAGAAGTGGCTCAGGGAAGGAAAGCCACCTACGCTCACTCCACAAGGTGGAAGGAGCCTGACTCTCTGATCCATGGACTTCCGTAATGCTCCAGGGTTGGTCAGCTTTCAGATTCTTGAATATGAAATAAATTTACATCCAGTTCTGATCATTTGCATTTTAAACTGCTCAGTGATCTACATGTTTTTCTTAACACCAGACTTGTCTATCTCTATGTTGAACAAATAACATGAGAATCTGGGCCAGATGAAGGAGACTGCAGCGGGGGATTCAAGGAAGACTCCCAACCTGCAGATTACACAACCTTGCTTGCTAAATCCCAAGAGGACTTGGTGTAATTACTTAGGAAAATCAAGAAACGGCAATCTCTTTTAAAATAAAATTTTTAAAAAGGAAGGGGGGCAACAGAAATGACCACTGTCAAAATTTTATAATCTACCTTTTAGTAACTTGGGGCAATGATTTTGCCAAAAATTTTTTTTTCACATGAGTGCTGTGGCCTGCTATTTTTCACAAGCCCAAATATCTTGAACATCCACCTATGCCAATAAATATTCTCCCACAGCATTATTTTAAATGTGTCACACTATGAAAGCATAATTGTGTATTAACGTCATGATGTACAACCCAGTTGCATAGAATAATTAGCTGCCCAAGACTCACACCAAATCAATTAAACCTGATTCTGGGGTTGGGTTCCAAACATCAGTGTTTTCTGAAGCTCCCCTCAAATAAGTCTAATGTGAAATCAGAATGGAAAGCCACAAGTTAAATGCACTCACAATGCACACACAGAGACAAGTGATTTCAGGACTAGATGTAGAAAGAAATTCTGGACTCAGGAGAATTTGCCCACACCAAGTTCATTGTGGCTTGCCACTGTTTCCTCCTAGATCACTTGATCAATTACCAGCTGGTGACATTAAGTATCTACATCAGATACAGAAACATGTCAGGACAAGTGCAACAAAAAGAAACAAGGAGTTCAAGTTTACTAGGCCAAGGAATTTAAGTCAAAAGGTTCAATCGATGGAATATGCATCCATACAATCATATGTTGAAGGACTACCAGAAGAACTAGTAACCCTGTCTTGTAAGAAGTCCAGCCAGCAGGATTCTTTTAAAAAGGATACCAAGACTTCATTTCACATACTTTGGACATGTTATCAGGAGAGACCAGGCCCTAAAATAGATGTGCTTGGTAAAGTCGAAGGTCAAAGAAAAAAAAGACCCACAGCAAATGAAGGGACCCACTGACGACAACAATGGGCTCAGACATAACAATGGCGAGGATGGTGCAGGGGCAGGCAGTGCATTGTTCAGTTACACACAGGGTTGCCATGACAAGGAAGCAGCATAAAGACCCCTAACAAGGATGTAAAGAGAATTGAAGTTCTGCTATGTTTTATAACATGGGTGGGCCTTGGAAATGGTATGCTGAGTGAAAGAAGTCAGTCATATAAGAAGTAATATTGTACGATCCCACTTCAACGAGCTATCTAAACTAGGCAAATGTACAGAGACCAAAATGTGTTAGTGTTACTGGTGGTATGAGGAAAAGGACTTGATGCTTAGAGAATACTGATCCTTGGTAAAAAATAATGGCAATAGATAAGGGTGATGGGTAATCAACACAGTGGATGTTAAGTTGTGGTCACTAACCCATACATACATATAAAGAATGTTGAAATGGCAAATGTTTTGTTACATAGTTACCACACTTTACAAGATTTAGGATTTGTTTTATAGTAATAAAATGTGTCATCAGCCAAGGTGGATGTCATTAGCCAACGTGGCCTAATAAGGATTGATGAAAAGTAATGTAGCAGAGAGAAATTACTGAAACTCAAATGAAGGCTGAGCATAATAGTGGGACAAAAGAAAAGTAAAGGAAATAGAGGAAAGAACTGGGAGGCAAAGGGCATTTATAGAGGTATAAATATAAGCATGTACATAGGTGAATATATTTATATATGATTATGGGGAAACAGATGTATATGCATATACTTATAGGACTGGTATTAATACAGAAGATGGGCATTGGACCTCCACTCAGGTACTTCCTCAATTGGCACTCCATGAAGCTCACCTTCCCTTCACTTAAGACGAATGTGTGCATAAGGAAAAGTGGTGAAGAAAGATGATGGTGCCTGCCTATCAAAAGATATAGCATCTGGGATCTTAAAGGCTTGAAAGGAAACAAGCAGCTATCTAATTCAGAAGCAACAAAGCCCACATGGAAGAAGCACACAAACCTCTGTGATCATGAGGTGTCAAAGGGATCAGGTATTAGGGATCAAAGAACTAAAAATTATATCATTATAAATGGGGGGGAGTACAGATTAGGGACCCACAGCCCATCTGTATGTGAAGTGACATCTCTTTACAGAAGGGTCACAGGGGGATGATAAGCCAGTCAGGGTACAGTGTGGTAACAATGAAATATGCAATTTTCCTCTAGTTTTTAAATGCTTCTTCTCTGCACCCCCTCTCTCCCACTATCATAATCCCAATTCTACCTTATAAATCTGGCTAGACCAGGGGATGTGCACTGGTAGAGATAGGAATTGGAAGCATGGGGAATCCAGGACTGAAAAGGTGAGGGTAAGGTGGAGTAGAAAGAGGGAACCGATTACAAGAATCTACATATAGGGGCTGAGCCCCGGTGGCATAGTGGTTGTGTGCGGGACTGCGGCCCACTGGGATGGAGGTTCAATGCTGGCTCCCAGGAGCAAAGGCTGGGCCTCCTACTCCCACCACCTGAGGGCAGTGATGACTAAAAAAAAAAGAATCTACATATAACCTCCTCCCTGAGGTACGGACAACAGAGAAGTGGTTGAAGGAAGACATTGGACAATGTACAATATGACAAAATAATAATATTTATAAATTATCCAGGGTTCATGAGAAAGGGGGGAGTGGTGAGGGAAGGGAAATATAAAGCGCTAATATCAAGGGTTTAAGTAGAAAAATGTTTTGAGAATGGTTATGGGAACAAATATTCAAATGTGCTATGCAAACAATAGATGTATGTGTTGATTGTGAGGAGTTGTATGAACCCCCAAGAAAATGATTTTTTTAATGTGCCATCTGCTTAGAACATGTAGTCATCCCATGCATTAACAAGCCCAACTACATAGCATTCAAAGATGAAGAGCTCTTAGAAATACAAGGAAAGTTTTGTAAATAATGATGGCAACATATGTACAAATGTGCTTGACACTATGGAAGTAAGTATGGATTATGATAAGAGTTGTAAGGTTCCCCCATAAAACGATTTAATTTTAAAAAGAAGAATTACAAGGAAAAATGCAAGACACAGCACCACCTGAGCAATTGGATTCCTTGCACTGTGTCCCTTTCTTGCATCTAAGCTTATGACTTTGTGTTGTTAAATACCAATATCTAAAGGAAGGGCAAGCCTGCCTACGACATTCAGAATTCTGGATCCCCAATGTGTGCAAAACCTAGAAACCAACACTACTAGAGGACTATCTTAATGGGGCATATTTTTATCATTGATTGTATCAGGTCAAAAAAAATGCTTAACTGGGCCAGGCATGTTTGACAGAATGGAAATACCCAATTTAACCATGGAAACACTGTCTTAGAAAACTCAAATAAAAAGAAGGAAAGGGAGAAAGAGGGAAAGAAATACAGGAAGAGAAGAAGGAAAAGAAAAACAGACCTTTACTAAATAGCCAGATAATGTGTGAATTCCTCCCACAAATATTTATTCGGAATGTTCAGGTCTCTTAACTTAGAAATTGCCTCATTGACATTAATCTCAATAAGCCCAGGAAGATCTTCTTAAACCCTAAAACTTCAATTTAATTTATACTTTAAATCCAGGTCTCTGTTAAACAGATCATGTCAATGCCCAAGAGAGTTAACAGCTCAAGCTTTGTAGCCATGCCAGGAGAGTAAGGGAAAGGTGGGGGAGAAAGGGGAAACCAAACACAGGATCTACATATCACGCCCTCCCTGGGGGATGGACAATAGAAAGGGGTGAAGGAAGACATCGGACAGTATAAGACATGACAAAATAATAATTTATAAATTATGAAGAGTTTGTGAGGGGGGTATGGGGAGCAAGAGAAGAAATGAGGAACTGATTCAATGGGCTCAAGTAGAAACCAAATGTTTTAAGAATGATGAGGGCAACAAATGTACACATGCTTGACACAATGGATAGATGTATGGATTGTGATAAGAGTTGTATGAGACCCCAATAAAATGATTTTTAAAAAAGAGCTCAAGCATTGTGCATTAAAATTCCTTTTTCTGGGAAAGTTTTAAAAAAGGGAAATAGAGGAAAGAACTAGAAGAAAATGGGGATTTATAGAGGTCTAAATCCAGGCATGTAATATGTAACTATATTTATATCTGGGGAATAGATCTATGTGCATATATTTATAGGTTTAGTATTAAGGTAGCAGATGGACATTGGGCTCCATTCACATACTCCCTCAATACAAGAACACTTTGTTCTATTAAACTGGCATTCTATGATCCTCACCTTCCCGACATGATTGCTGAAGACAAAGTAGATACATAAGCAAATGTGGTGAAAAAAGTTGATGGTGCCTGGCTATCAAAAGATATAGTGTCTGGGGTCTTAAAAGTCTGAAGATAAACAAGCAGCCATCTAGTTCAGAAGCAACAAAGCATGGAAGAAGAACACCAACCCTATGTGATCATGAGGTGTTGAAGGGATCAGGTATCAGGCATCAACGAACCAAAAAAAAAAAAAATCATGTCATTGTGAATGAGGGGAATGAATTGCAGAGGGGAGACCCAAAGTCCACCTTTAGGCAACAGGACATCCCCTTACAGAAGAGTCGCAGGGAAGAGACAAGCCAGTTAGAACGCAGTAAAACAATAATGAAATATACAAGTTCCCTTTAGTTCTTTAATGCTTCTTTCTGCCCCCTCCCCCCACTATCATGATCCCAATTCTACCTGACAAATCGAGCTAGACCAGAGATGTACACTGGTACAGAAAAGAACTGGAAGCACAGGGAATCCAGGACAGATAAAGCCCTCAGGACCAATAAAGAGAGTGGCCATACCAGGAGGGGAAGGGGAAGTTGGGGTGAAAGGGGCAAACCAATCACAAGAATCTTCATATAGCTCCCTTTCTGAGGGACAGCGGAAGAGTGGGTGAGGAGATATGTCAGAAAACATAAGACATGACAAAATAATAATAATTTATAAATTATCAAGGGTTTGATGGGGGTAGGAGCGGTGGGGTGGATGAGGAGCTGATACCAAGGGCTCAAGTAGAAAGTAAATGCTTTTGAGAATGATGATAGCCACAAATGTACAAATATGCTTGACACAATGGATGTATATATGGATTATTGTGATAAGAGTGGTACCAGCCCTCAATAAAATGATTTTAAAAGAAAATTAATTCTTCTTTCTGACTCAATTCAAAAATTGATATTCACTTATCTAGATTTTAAAGCCACTTAAGATGTTCTGACTCCAACTTCCCCTTTCCTAGACTGAGGGCTTGAAAGAAGAACAAGGAGCAAACACACATGCGCGTCTACGTGTGACTGCTGTTGCGGTTGTCAGTTGTTTTTGAGTCATCTCCCAACACTAGGCAGCTCTGTGCACAACAGTCTAACGTTCTCCTCAAGTTGGATTGCAGATCAAGCCATGCGTCACAGTGATTTTCATTAGCTGATTTCAAGCCCACCAGGCCTTTTTTCCTATTCCTATTCCGTATTTCTCCCAGTTCCATATTAATCAGAACACTCTGCTGAAACCTGTTCCACATCACAGAAAGACAAGAAGGTCCGTTGCCTGGGAATTGAGGCCAGGTTCCTGCATGGAAGACCAGATCTCCACCTTTGGGCCTCCATGCGGGCCTCACACTGTATGGAGAATGGGCAGCAATTGTTGGTCATCTCAATTGGCCACTTTATTTATTTTCCACTCTGAATTTGTACCTAGTAAGAATTCCAAAAAGAACATAAATCGTTTACTTTTCACAATGTAAAATTGGGGGGGGGGGGGGGGGGGAATGAGCTTTACTCTGTGTGGGTTGATCCAGAGCTCAGGAAGAGGACGTGGAGGTGGCAAGAGGTCATCTAACAATTAGAATGCTTTAATAACGGGATGGACTGCCTGGTGAGCTGATGTCTAACCCTTCCTGGGAAGCATTCATGCAAAAGGCAGCAACCATCTGTCAGGGATACTGAAATGGGGATCTCTGCCTAAATTGGAAGGATAAATTATTGCTGTCGTTAAGTGTGATTGAGTCAGATTTAACTCATAACTAACTATTCAACTCATAAGTATAACAGGACAACACATTCCCCACTCCTGCACCATTCTCACCATAGCACCTATTTTGGTCCCACTCTTGCATCTATCATGTCAATCCATCTTAAAGGTCTTCCTCTTGTTCCCTTA